>CAUYLG010036315.1:0-26914 GCA_963573385.1 Cacajao melanocephalus
TGTTCTCATTGTTCAACACCCACCTATGAGTGAGAACATGCAGTGTTTGATTTTCTGTTATTGTTTCAGTTTGCTTTACATTCAAACTTATTTCTTAACTTGAAAAGTATAATGTATTTGTAGAATAGAGTATATCATAAACGTACATCTTGACAAAATAGTGTACCTTTTTTTCTCTCATTGTATTCTGTTTGATTAGAAAAGTGCCTAGCACATGGTAGGTGATGAGTATTTGTTCAATACATGAAAGACCAGATATCTCTTATTGGTATATTCTATGGTATAGTAGAAATAATCCAGGTCATGGATCACTCCCGTGTAACCAGAACGCCGGTTGGGAACATACCCATGTGGCCAGACTCAGATTAAGAAACAGAAGATTAGCATTCTCCAAAATTTCTCGTCTTCCTCTCCATTCACTATGCTCCAAAAGGTAAACTAGATTCTTATGTCTAACGCAATTGATTAGAGCTTAAGACAACTTATGTGTACAGATTATCTTTAATTATGTCCTTTCCAATATCCCCTGCTAATATCGTCTTGCTAAGTTCATTTTAGTTTCAAGAAATGTTACCATAATTTTAATTTCTAGTCTTTCATTTGTATAAAACTTTAAGAGCTTCCTAACTAGTCTCATAATATGAAGTCTCTAACTCACACCATCTGTTTCATCACCTTAAACAGGGATTTTATTATTCAACTTATTTGTCTATACTGGTGTATGCAGGTATGTATGTGTATGTATACTATGTATATATGCATAGTATATATGGATCTACATATATGTATACAAGATTAGCTGTATTTACACATACAACCCAATATATTTATGGCATCATGTTCATACAGTACCCTTTTTAAAAATCTTATTTTCTCAACCTTTCTTCTCCTCTTATAATGAATTTATTTACTAATTAAAATTACATTTATTCTTTAAGTTTCACCTCCAGTTAGAAGTTTTTTATAATGTCATCCTTTACATTTTATCTAATTCTCCACTGTGAATTCAAAGAATTGTTTTAAAAGTGTTCATATATCTGGTGTCACAACCCTGCTTGGATTACAGCTGCGATGCAATGTCCCTAGGTAGGTTTTGAGATCTATGAAGATAAAGATCTTATAGGAGTCTATAATTTTCTATTTTTATGTAGGTAAGTAAATTATTATTTATGTTCACTCCATGTTATATTCACTAAAATAATTTGTTGTAATTGTTTAAGTTACAGAATTGTCCACCTCACACCACACTACTAGCCTACAAAGGCAAGTGAGGAAATCTGGATTTCAGTTACCACCTCTGATGATTATTTTGTGCACTATATGTTTAAAACCACTGCCCAAGCCAATAGGCCAATACAGTCATCTATTTATAAACATATAGAATAGAACCAAATTTTACCATTCTATTTGATAATCTGTAACCATGTTTAATGCAATCAGAAAATGTAGTTTTAAATTTTATTTCTAAATAATAGTAGCCAATACATACAAAATTAACTATGTAATAGGTATTTTTCTAAGTGGTACGTATGTATGAACTCACTGAAACCTCACTATAATTCAGAGGTGATTACTATTATTGTTATCAGTTTACAGATGAAGAAAATGAAATCAGAAAACATTACGTACTTGTTAAAGATTGCATCTATTTTAAAACTGGCTGCAGTCTACTCTTATGAACTATACTATACTGTTTGTAATGGATAAAGAAACATGTATTTTATATAGTAAATATTATATATATAAAATATCTGAAATCTGATAAAGTTATTATGTACCATAGAAACTAGGTGATCACAGGAAAAACCAATACATCCTGTTTAGGCTTTTAGCTAATTCCCAAATGGAAATCACTACTTCTTAGCAATAGAAAATACGCTCAGCCATTATGCAACTCAACTTCTAGTTTTTGTAAATTAGGTGCTTGCTACAATTATTACTCATGAAAGACTGTCCGATTTAAGATAAATATTTTGAGAATTAGGGTTAATATATTTCTCATTATATTCATAAAACTAGAGAAACTCCAAAAGACAAACTGGGCCATGAATCTTAATCAGTGGTATTTAAATTTGAACCATTATATTTATAAACTCCATTCAAGATTTGTTTAAATTATCTGATTTTATATATGTAAAACATTCAAATTCATCCAAATAGAATGACCATGCTATTCAGTAGCTTGTGTGAATGTGTTAACTCAAAGGCTGTGTCACACCATTTTTATTATTTTATAGTCATTATTTATTGGTCAAATCTATTTATTTATTTATTTGTTGGTGAAAGTTTAACTGTGGGTGATTTTCACCACCTTCTACAGGCAAAGCACATCTTATATCTTATCTCATATAAGCCTCATAACAAACTAGAAAGTAGATATTGCTTTGAGATGAATGCACTAAAGCTCAGAAAGTGATTTACCAAGCTGATCACATAGCAAGTAATTTTCAGGTCTTGAAAAGAAAAAAGATATTTTTGACAGAAAATTGGTATTTTTTTGAAATAGACTATTTCATAGATGATGATGATGACAGATAGACAGATAGATGGCTAGAAATATAGGTGGATAACCCGTGTGTGTGGTATGTATAGGGTTTGTATGTTACATATCACATAAATATTATTCACATACTGAATTCAGGAACTACTTATAGAATAGCAATTTACTTTCATTTCTAAAAAAAATAATATGAGTATTGTTTATTATTTAAACAAACTTTCATGGGTAATTTACTTTGTGCTGGCAATATGCTAGGTGCTGAAAATAACCTTGAACCATACTGATAAGGTCCCTGCTCTAAAGGCTGATATTCTTGAGAGGAAATACAGGGATAAAATCATAGAACTAAAATTAAACTTTGTTGTTTTATGTACAAAGAACAAAGGATTCTTTACATACATACACACATACATACATACACACATACATACATGCACACATACATACATACACACATACATACATACATACACACACATATACATACATACATACAGCAAGCAAGCAGGCAAGGTCTCTCCAAGGAGATGGCATGAGGCTAACATCCCATTACAGGAAGCCAGGTTTACGTCCCTGACTTTCTAAGGCAAAGGCTGGTACACAGTTTCTGAATCAGAAGTAAGTCTGGCTCATTCCAGGATTGAAAAAAACGTTGATCTTAATCAAACTCAGTGGTCAAAGAAATACAACTGTCTGTTTAGATGAAGTATTTTATCACACTTGTCTGTCTTCACACTGGAAAACCATGGGAAGAAGAAATGCCAGTAACAGAAAAGTTACTAGTTTGCAAAAGAAGAACATTATAAATTCACATTTTCTAGATACATAATTCATATTTCTTTTGATATGAAAGAGAAAAAAAGATTCATGTTGTAGTTACGCCTATCAGGATGCAACCTAACAGTTAAGTTCAGAAAAAATTTTATTGTGTCTCTTATATGATAGCCTTTATAGGAAAAATTGTGTAAGAAAATACAGCAAATGATGAAAAGAGATAACTATGTAAATAACATAGCTATTATTAGAGTTTTCAAGGTATATATATATTTTTTTGAAGAAGAAAAAGGATGAGAAAAAGTTGATTTCTTTGGCCTAGGTTTGGACTTAGACAATATTAGAACAATAAAAAAAAATCCATTATTTTTCATCAATTTGAATTTGCTACAGATTTTTATGTAGTCCATTAACAACGATTTTTGCACCATAGAAGCTACTGTCTAACTATGAACACTAAAGACATAAACATAATAATTATTTGAGTATTATTTCCCTAAAATGGTAGTGAATGGAGAATAGGACGAGAACTGATAGGTATTTTCCTAAGAACAACGGAGATACTTAGAGCGTTGAGAGGGAGAAAATCATACATACATAAGGACTTGAGAAATGAAAAGAAAGCAGTACCTATGAATTCACTCAGTTTCAAGAAGCTATCCTAAGCATAGAAAGAAGAATTGAAGAATAAATGGTACAAGATAGCTAAGAAGACCAGAAGCTATTACCAGAAGCAAGGGATGTGAACTACAGCTCTTCTGCTGACCTCAGGCACCAAATTCCAGTTGGACAATACATTCAGTATTAATGAGTCTGTTTTCCTTTCATTGACTTTCTGCCTAAAATGTACTTTTGGGATTTTAAGCTAACAAGTACTATGAAAACTGAACTTGGAATCTAGGGCATAGTTGAACAAATCAATCATACACAGAAACACAGAAAAGTTCCCTGCTTACTAGAAAAAAATCCATAATTCCATTTCACAAGGCAAAAGAAGTATCTAAATGTCCTTTCCAAATAGGTCAAGTGAAAAAGCACAAATATATATATATATATATATATATATATATATATATATATACACACTTCCTTAGGTTTTAGGCAATTGCTATGCAACCTGAATAAAAAGACTAAGTTGATGATTTTTCTGCCCATAGTAACTAGCACATTCATGGATTCAGATATAAATAAGGACACTAGAGAGAAATAGATGAAAGTGAAGCATGTAAGAACTGTCCGGTGAACTTATGATACCACTTGACAAACTCAACTGTTCAGTAACTGGCATGTGAGAAGAGGTGACTTCTGTAGTATACCTGCTCTCAGAATTTATAGGAAGACAGGTTCATATTTGAGGAAAACAAAATATATATCTTGTGGAAAATTAGGAAGAGAGACAATAATCATTTGCACTTATTGATCTATTCTAATGTTAATACTGAAGACAAAAAAGTAGAGCAAAAAGTTTCTTAGAATTTTGAGTCAAACTGATAGAGGTGATGATGACAAGGCAGAAAACTGAACTAGGAAAATAAAATAAGTGAAATTGTTACCCATCTGGCCATCACTATGAGATGGTTTAAATTTAATGTTGAGAAAAGCTGGCAGAACAAAAGGCAATATGTTTTACAGGTGACAAAAATAACAAAATAAACTATGTAACTTTAAAGAGTATTTTTAATAGCTAAAGATTTTGTCAAACAATGGAGTTAAAGTCATTAAAAAAAAGAATTTTATTAAGGCAACATATATACTATAAATTATATGACTAATAAAAGAAACCAAAGCAAGTTAAATATACCAGCTTTTGAATGCACCAAATCAAAAAGTTCATGCCTGCATTCTTTTCAAAGTACAGTGTTATAACAATTTAATTTAGCAATAATAAAATCATTTACTAATTTCTCTAGCACATATAGATCAAGGTTTATACAAAGAGCTTGCAACTCATAATTTTGTTTATTAATAATATAAACTTAATAGTAGAAAAATATAAACATGGCCAATAATATTTATATATTTGCATATGTATGTAAATATATATGTTTTTACTTATTTGACTAAATTGCTAAAACTTTTATTAGCATCTTCTAGATACATATGTGGATTATGCTTTTGATATGCTCTTCTTGAAAAGTGTTTTATTAATCATCCCAATTACCATTATACTGAAATTTGAATAAAAGACAAAAATAGTTATTAAAGCAAACATATATACTATAAATATTATGACTAATGAAAGAAACCAAAGTTAAATACAGCTACTTTAGAATGAGCCTAATCAAAAAGTTCATGCCTGAATTTTTTGAAAATACAGTGTTATAATAATTTAATTTAACAATAATAAAGTCAAGTGCTAATTTATATAGCAAATACAGATTGAGGTTTATACAATGAGCTCACAATTAATAATTTTTTTATTAACAATGTAAACCTAATAATACAAAAACGTTATGAGTGAATATTCTTGTGAAATTACATTAATAAATAAAATATCCCATCTATTATCCTTTCAGGGTATTCTTTTTATTTAATTATAATATCTGAAATAACTATAGAGGAAAATATATTGTTAAAATATGTATATATATATAAATACATGTTTCTACTTAACACCTTGAGAAAGCCAATTAAATGAATGTGAAACTTCATAGCATGTAAATGTATATTTTATAGACCTTTGGCTTAAAAATATACTAACTTACACATTTGGTTAAAAGATTAATGGCCCATTCCTCTTATAATTACTGTTAAATTCCATAAAATGTTTTTATTCACTAATTAATAATAAACAAATATTGTTCCTAAAAATATAGACACATTATTCATTATTCTTAAAAATTATGTTGTTGAAATGGTACAATCTGTATTTTTAACACATCATATACGTCTTTTAGAATTTACCCTAAAATATCACTTCAAATACCATTTTTCATTTTCTAAAACTTAGCCAACTTGTTTTGACAACATGACAATTTTAAAAGAAATAATATATTGTTGGATTATCAATAAAAGCTTAGGAATGACAACATGTCATTGAATTAAACGGTATAGACAATAGAGTTTCACTGCAAGAAATTATCAAATTTGACTCACTTGCATGACTGTTTTAGATTCTCCCCTAATGTTTAAACATGTTATGGGGTACATGTGCATATCTTGCAGGATTGTTGCATAGGTATACACATGCCATGGTGGTTTGCTGCCTCCATCCCCCTATCACCTACATTAGGTATTTATCCCAATCTCCCCACCTCCGCTATCCCTCCTCTAGGCCCCCACCCCTCAACAGACATGAGTGTATGATGTTATCCTCTCTGTGTCCACGTGGTTCTCATTGTTCAACACCCATGAGTGAGAACATGAGGTGTTTGGTTTTCTGTTCTTGTGTCACTTTGCTGATCTCAGGAATGTTTTCCTTGTGACCTGAGACCATCATATTGTTAGAAACTGAATTTCTATATTCATTGCTAAGTTGAAAAAGAAGAGCATTAAAAATGTGCATTTCTTAGAATATTACATATTTGTAAAGACAACATACTTTGTTTTATATTGTTATTGTTATGAAATGTACTAAACATTTTTTACTGATGACAGTATTTTTGCATCTATTAAGCATTTTATTTCTTTCTTTTACAATAAGAATAATATTGTTGAGTCGAATTTTCATATCAGGAGCATTTTTCTATTCTTATATTTTGTTTTGAGGTAACAGAGAGGGATTATCCGATTTTGTATAGGTACATAGAAACAAAGGGAAGAAAATACCAAGTATATTCTGCAATATTTATTGAACTTTGAAATAGGCTAACTCCAAGAGTCATTGTTTATTTTTGGTCAGTTCATCTCTTATGTGTGTGTGTCTATTTGTGTGAGTATGTGTGTGTGTTTTCAGAATCTGAACATTTTGCCTTTCCTTGTTAATCTCAAGTTATTCTGATTGTTAAATGTTTGAGTCAGACAAATTTGAAAGCTTGAATATATAATTTTCTCTGGCTAATAATGAATTCATTGAAAGTGACTATGTAAATTAATATTATTAATATTTAATTAAAATAAACTTTGCAAAGTGCAATAAATATATATGAAAGTGATAGCAAGATATATAAGAATGCCAGCCATAGTAAGATATATTAAGAAAACTGATATACTTATGCTAAATCTTACATTTTCTATATTTTTATTGATATTTGGGAGAATATTATCATGAGCACTGCTTATTTTATTTATTAAAAATGTATACAAATATTGGAATTATTTAAAAAATGGAAAGGAAGTTCTTGGCTATGCCTTTATTTATTTACCAATCTTCCTCCTGAGAATATTTTTTATTTTTTCTCTTAGCCTGGTAAACTACTATTTCACCTTCAAGTTTCAGTTCATTTTCTTATTTTTGAATTTTTATTTCTAACCCTACCTTTCTCTTCTCTATACTAAAATAGTACTCTGTTACCTATTTTAATAAAAAGATGTTTATTTACAAATTATTTCTTTATAATATATCTTATACTTCTCTGAGACAAGTGCAGAGTCTCATTCACTCAACTTCTGATGCAAGTCTCAAAAATTCTTTCTAGATTATTAATTTAATTTTTCTTGTCTTTTAAATTAAAACATTTTTGCTGGGTGACAGAAGAATGGCAGCATAAGATAATCTGCCTGTCCAATGAGAATAAGAACAAAGATTAAACATCAAAATTAACATTTTCAGAACTATTAAAAAAAAATAAAGAATTGTAACTATTCTGAGAATTGTTTTGATAAAATAATAAATATTTGTAAAAATATTGAGCTTTGTGGCATTTAAAATATTTTCTAATTATTATTCTTCTTGACCAGGTTCCATGGTGACCTAGCAAAATAACGACCTCAAAAACATGGTAGTAATGAAAACCAGAAATCTAGATGTTATTGGAGGGAACAAAATCAGTTTGGTCCTATCATTATCTGACAGAAAGAATAAGTTTTGGTATTCTATTACATAGTATGATGACTACAGCAAATAACAAAGTGGTAGAGCTAGATAGCTTGAAGAAAAGATTTTGAATGTTGTTACCACAGAAAAAGAAAAATGAAGTGATGAATATGGTGAATACACCAGTTTGGCCATTATACTATATATACACATGTAATGAAATATCACACTGTACCCCACAAATATTTTAAAATTGTAACATAAAAATGTATCACATCGTCCGAGAATGGTTACTCACGCCTGTAATCCCACTACTTTGGGAGGCTGAGACTTGTGGATCACCTGAGGTCAGGTGTTTGAGACCAGCCTGGCCAACATGGTGAAACTCCATCTTAACTAAAAATACAAAAAATTAGCTGGGCATGACCACAGGTGCCTGGAATCCCAGCTACTCGGGAGACTGAGGCAGGAGAATTACTTGAACCCAGGAGGTCGTGGAAGTTGCAGTGAGCTGAGATTACTCTACTGCACTCCAGCCTGGGCAACAAGAATGAAATGCTGTCTCATAAAAAAATACATATATATAGAGAGAGAGAGAGAGTAAAATTATGTGCTAATTATCAATAAAAATTGAATTAAAGAGTAATTACTAAAACTTTCCAAATACAATAAAAATATTTATCTATCCATAAAAAGCTTAAAGAACCTTAAATAAGAAAAACTCAAAAAGACTGGCAGATACTTTCAAAATTAAACTGTCAAGAGGCAAAAATGAGAGCATCTGAAATCAGAAAGAAATTATTCATTATGAACAAGAAACATACCATAAAACAAATAACTAATTCCTTATTAGAAACTACAGAGGACAGAAGGTGATGATTTGCCATATTCAAGATGAGTGGTGAGATAAAAAGATTGGCAACTAATAATCTTATATCCAGCAAAACTATTTTTAAAAAATACAGGAAAAATAAGACACTCTAATATGACAAAACTAAAAACAAAACATTGTGGCTAGCACATCCACCTCCTCCACAGAAAATACCAAAAAGATTCCTTTAGGCAGAAAGAGCAGCTCATTGGAAAGTCAGTTTATTTATCACAGAAATATTAACCTCCCCAGTAACATGTCTAAATATGTAAATATAAAAGACACAATAATAATATTTTGTTATAATACCTTTTTCTCAGTTATTTAAAGATAACTACATAAATATGAGTTTAGTATCAGTTAAAAACTGAGTTAATCTATTTATAATGTATAATGATGTCATTTGTGGAACAATAATAGCACTAAGAATAGGAAAGAAAATAAACCTATACAAATAAAGTGGTGTTGTTGTTTTAAAATTAACTTTGTTTGCTTCCATACTAGATTGTTGTACATTAAAATCATAACAATAGTTATGGGGCCATTAAAAATAAAAAATATACTAAGAGACAGGAAAAGGATATTAAGATCATACTCTAGAAAATAGCTACTTAATATAATATAAAATGTTAAGAGAAGGCAATTAAAGAGTCATAAAACATAGAGAAAAATATTTTAAAAAATAGAAAATAAGGTATAGTCTACATTATGAGGAATTAAGCATATGTATATAGAACAAACATTAAAATGAAAGGTGGAGGTAGGAAATATAAATTTTAAAAAATGATACAACTATATACTATACAAGAATACACCTTAGATGCAAACTCAACTAAGTTGAAATACTGCTTACTATGCAAACAGTAACCAAAAGAGGTAAGAGTTGGCTATTTTAATATTAGACAAAATGAAATTTAAGATGGAAAGTATTATTGGAGAAAAGTTATAATGATTAAATTCCTAATGACAATTTATAATAATAAAAGGATCAAATACTTAGGAAGACACAGCAATTAAAAGCATGTATGACTCTGTCATCAGAGCCCCAAGACAGCTGAAGTAAAACTTGATGCAATTAAACGAAAAAAATACAGCATATCAATAATGGTTGTTGATTTCAGTACCCCACATTTGATAATAATAAAAAGAGAAAAAATTAACAGGGATATTAAAGATGTTAAAACAAATCTTGTCCTCAGGATATAACCTATTGTAAGCAACAAATAAATTATCAATCAATATTAAGAACTGAACTCATACAATATATGGTCTACAGACAAAATAGTACAAAATTAGATGTCAGTGAAAATATAAATTTCAGAAACTTTTAAGTATGTTTAAATATTACTAAACAATGCACTTTTAATATGCAATGAGTCAAACATAATCATAATCAAAATTGAAAAATAATTGCAGAGGAAGATGAAAATACAACATACTAAAGAAATTAAGCTAAAGTGGTAAGAGATAGATATTTATACCTCTAGAAACTATAAATCAAATCTATGAATAGACTTCCAGGGTAAAATTAATTAAAAAGAAGAAGAAATCTGAACCAATGTTATAACAAATATTACAGTTAGAAAAAGGAAAACATGAAACAATTATAAAATTTAAAAAAAAAGGTTCATTATTGCAAAAGATTAATACAATTTACAAAATTTCACTAGAATTACCAGGATAAAAAGAGTAGGTTCACAATACTAAAACTCAGAAAGAAAGAGGAAGCATTATCACTGACCTTACAAAATATATAATATATAAAGACATGTAAATATATATATTTATATATATGTCAATTTTTATGCTGCTAATAAAGACATACCCAAGACTGGAAAGAAAAATAAGTTTAATGGAGTTATAGTTCCACATGGCTGGGAGGCCTCACAATAATGGCAGAAGGCAAGGAGGAGCAAGTCATGTCTCACATAGATGACAGCAGGCAAAGAGAGAGAATTTGTGCAAGGAAACTGCTCTTTTTAAAACCACTAGATTCTGTGAAACTTATTTACCGTTGTGTGAACAGCATGAGAAAGACTCACCCCCATGATGCAATTACCCTATGATTCAACTCCCACTGAGTCCCTCTTAAGACACATGAGAACTGTTGGCGTTACAATTCAAAATAAAACTTGGGCGGGGACACAGCCAAAGAATATCATTCTGTTCCGGCCTCTTCCAAATCTCATGTCCTCACATTTCAAAACCAATCAAGCCTTTCCAATAGTCTCCCGAAATCTTAACTCATGTCAACATTAACTCAAAAGTCCACAGTCCAACATCTTATCAGAGACAAGACAAGTCTCTTGCACTTATGGAGACTGTAAAATCAAAAGCAAGTTATCTACTTCCCAGATACAGTGGGGGCACAGACCTGTAATGGGAGGGGCTGCTGTGAAGACCTCTGACATGCCCTGGAGACATTTTTCCCATTGTTTTGGGGATTAACATTCAGTTCTTTGTTACTTACACAAATTTCAGCAGCCCACTGGAATTACTTCTCAGAAAATGGAATTTCGTTTTCTATTGCATTGTCAGGCTATAAATTTTCCCAACTTTTATACTTTGCTTCCCTTATAAAACTGAATGCCTTTAACAGCACTCAAGTCACATCTTGAATGCTGTGCTGCTTAGAAATTTCTCCCACTAGAAATTTCTCTCAAGTAAAGTATTTCACAAATCTTTAGGGCAGGAGGAAAATGCTTCCCGTTTCTTTGATAAAACATAGCAAGAGTAATCTTTGCTGTAATTCACAACAAATTTTTCATTTCCATCTGAGACTACCTCAGCCTAGACTTTATTGTCCATATCATTATTAGCATTTTAAGCAAAGCCATTTAACAAGTCTCTAGGAAGTTTCAAACGTTCCCACATTTTCCCATCTTCTCTTGATCACTGCAAACTCTTTCACCCTCTGCCTGTTACCCAGTTCCAAAGTCGCTTCTATATTTTCAGGTATTTTTTTCAGCAGTGCCCCACTCTACTAGTACCGATTACTGTATTAGTTCATTTTCATGCTGCTGATAAAGACACACCCTAGACTGGGAAGAAAAAGTGGTTTAATGGAGTTACAGTTTCAAATGGCTGGGAAGGCTTCAGAATCATGCTGGAAGGCAAGGAGGAGCAAGTCACCTCTTACATGGATGATGGCAGGCAAAGAGAAAGTTTATGCAGGGGAACTCCTCCTTGTAATGTCATCAGATCTAGTGAGACTTATTCACTACTGTGAGAACAGCATAAGAAGGACCTGCACCCATACCTTCCACCAAGTCCCTCTCACAACATTTGGGAACTATGGGAGTTACAATTCAAGATAAGACTTGGGCGGGGATAACAGCCAAACTTTACACACACACACACACACACACACACACACACACACACACATATCAATAATGGTTGCTGAATTTAGTGTCCCATATATATATGGCTGTCCAGCAGCACCAAAAATATATAAACAATGACTACAAGGGAGAGTTATACAACTTTTATTAATGACTTCAATGCAATACAAATATTTCTGGAAATATAAACTACCAAAATTTACTCACCATAAAGAGAAAATCTAAAAGACCTTTAATAAGCCAAAATGGCAAAGTAGAAGCCAGCTGGTTTTACTCCCCACAACCCAACTACAGAAAATCAAAAGCAAATATTACTGCCAGGAGTATCACCAGTAATATTCCAAAACTTAAATATGAGGAGAAGACAGTTCCTGGGAACACAGAGAAGCGAAAAAATTGGGAGCATATGGTAAGAGAATCAGACTTTTATATCTGCAACATTCTTTCCCCAGTCTGCCGGGCACCAACCATGCAGAAAGTACACTCACTCCCAACTCATGGTTACTACATGAGAAAAAAAGTAGATCCAGGTAGACAACAGCTTCTACATCTTGGATTCCCTGAGAGAAAACCTATCCCTGCCTCAAGCCACAGGCATCACTGTGAGTGCCTAAAGAGAGAAACTTCTTGAGGACAGCTAGATAGAGGGGAGAAGGTGGGACAGTATTTCCACGCAAGAAAACTCTCATCTGTGTTTTGGCCAAAGAAGAAGTTAACACAGAATGACTGTCTAGCAGCACCATGATATAGGAAGTAAGGTTCAGGCTCCGTGACTCATGCTTGTAATCCCAGAACTGTGGTGGCAGCGGCGGATGGATCACTTAAGGTCAGGGGTTCAAGACCAGCCTGGCCAACATGGTGAAATCCCATTTCTACTAAAAATATGCCTGTGTACCAAATTAGCTGAGTGTGGCGGCACACACCTATAATCCTAGCTATTCAGTAGGCTCAGGCAGGAGAATCACTTACCTAGGAGGCAGAGGTTGCAGTGAGTTGAGATCGGGCCATTGCACTCCAGCCGGGATGAGATGAGCAAAACACTGTATCAAGAAAAATAAATAAATAGGAAGTAAGTTTCACAAGTCCCATAGGCACAAACACCTAGCCAGTTTTCCCACACTCCCAGAATATTCCCTGTGGGACTTCTACCACTCAAGCTGGGCACTGCTTTTGTGTGCTAGAGCTGAGGTAAACATAGGGTTAATGTGCCATCTAGTGCTGAAGAGGAGGCAGTGACCTTGCAAAAATATATTCAACAGGTATATTGCAAATAAATCTATATACAGACATATCCAATAATTGAGACAAGCCAAACAGAGAAAACTGGAATAAATAACTAATCCTTCAATGTGAAGACACAGAAGCAAATGCACAATAACAATATGAAACAGGTAACTAAAAAACCTAAAACTTCCCAGACAAACAAGGAGACAGAGAGTGACTCTAATGAGAGTATGAAAGGCAAGCTCTCTGATCAAAAATTCAAAGTAGCATGTTTAAGGAAACTCAGTGATCCAAAAAATAACAATGGAAAGCAACAGAAATTTATCACATAAATGTAACAAAGATTGAAATAATTTAAAATATAAAACAGAAATCTTAAAAGTAAAAAATATATTTGCTATACTGAAATGAGCTTGAAGATAGGATATTACAAAATACACAGAGGAAAAAAGTGAATGAAAAAGAATGAAGAACTCATGCAGGATATAGATTATTAAATTACCTCAAAGAGAAAATTTAAGAATTACTTGTATTTGGCCAGGTGCGGTGGCTCATGCCTGTAATCCAGCACTTTGGGAGGCCGAGGCAGGCTGATCATGACATCAGCAGCTTGAGACCAGCATAACCAACATGGTGAAACTCTGTCTCTACTAAAAATACAAAAATTAGCTGGGAGTGCCTGTAATTCCAGCTACTCAGGAGGCTGAGGCAGGAGAATCACTTGAACCTGGAAGGTGGAAGGTGCAGTGAGCCGAGATCATGCCACTGCACTCCAGTCTGGGCAACGGAGTGACACAATATTAAAAAAAAAAAAAAGAATTACGGAATTATTAGTATTCAAAATGAAGCTAAGGAAGAGCAAGGAATAAAAATTGAATTCAAAAAACAATAACAGAAAATGTTTTAAAATTTGAGAGATGTAAACATCCAGGCACAGGAAGGTAAGAGATTGTCAGATTAAACACAAATAAAACTACACAAAGCCATGTAATAATCAAACTGTCAAATGTCAAGGGGAAAGAGAGGATTCTAAAAGCAGCAAAAAATAAGAAGCAAATATACAAAGGAGCTCCAATTTGTCTGGATAAAAACTTATCAATAAGTAATATTCCACCATAAGGATGGATTGGGATACCATGTTCAAGTGGCTAAAAAACAAGACTGCCAAACACGAATTTAGTGTTTAGACAAGTTATCTTTCAAACATGAAGGAGAGATAAAGTCTTTCCAAAGAAAAGCTGACAGAATTCTTTACCACCAGACCAATCTTAAAAAAATGCCATGGAGTTATCCAATCTGAAAACAAATCATAATAGGCAAATATAAACCACTTCAAGGCATGAAACTTGGTGGTAAAAATAAATACTGAAAAAAAAAGAACTCAAAATATTCTAACACTATGATTATGTGTGTAACCCACTCATAATTATAACATGAAGACTAAAAAACTCAAAAACAAGTCTATCAAAATCAATAATATTTACATCAATCTGTTAAGAGATAGGCAATATAAGATTACATAAATTGAAGCCAAAACATAGGCCAAATGTAGCAGGGGTCGGGGTGGAGTTGAAATGTAGAATTAAATAGTTTGTTGTCAGTGTTTGTTTTTAGTTTTTCTTTATAGTCAAAGAAAGGTTGTCATTTGTTTATATAAATTGTCATACCATTAAGATGTTTTCGTAAGTCTCGCAATAACCACAAAGCAAAAACAAACCATAAATACACAAAAAATAAAAAGCACTAATTTAAATATGCTTTCAGAGAAACTCTCTTAACCAAAAAAAAAAAAAAAAAAAAAAAAAAGACAGTAATAGAAGAAGAAAGAAATAGAGGTGACACAATAATACAACAGAACGACTAAAAAATGACATTCATAAATCCTTACCTATCAATAAGAACATTGAACGTAAATGTACTGAATTCATTAAGCAAAAGTTATAGAGTGGCGGAATGAATAAAGAAACAAGACCAAACTGTATGCTGCCTTTGAAGAAAACTGCTTCACCTATAAAGAAACACATAGACCAAAAGTGAAGTTATAGAAAAAGATATAAGTAAGTTACTCCTGTTCTTTTGGTTTCATTGAAATAGAAATCAAAAGAACAGGAGTAACTTACTTATATCAGATAAAATAGACTACAAGTCAAAGACTACAAAAAGAAGCAACAAAGGTCACTATATAATGATGAAGGGGTCAATCTAGTAATAGCATATAACAAACAGATCTTGGTGTACCCCGTGCAGGAGAATTTAAGTCTTTAAAGCAAGCACTAGTAAATCTCGAAAGAGAGAGTGGATATTAGCATTTCACTTTCAGTGAAAAAACAAATCATCCAGACAGAAAATAAACAAAGAAGCATCAGAGTTATGTTACACATTTGATTAAACAGGCCTAACTGAAATTGACAAAGTATTTCACTTAACTGGTGCAGAATACACATTCTTTTCAAAAAGATGTGAAACATTCTCCAAAACAGAACACATGTTAGGTCAGGAAAAAAGTATCAACAAAATAAAGAGTCCAATTATATCAAGTATCTTTTCTGACCACAAAAAAACAAAATTATAAATCAATAAGAAGAGAAATCTTAAAAACCACATTAACATGAAAGTTAAACAATGTGCTCTTGCATGACCATTTGGTCAAGGAAGAAATTTAAAAAAAAATTCTTAAAAGAAATGAATATGGAAACACAAAATACCAAAATCTATAAAATACAGCAAACACTGTATTTATACAGGTATATACAGCTATATACAGGTATGTTTAAAGCATTAAACATCTACATCAAAAAAAGAAATACTTCAAATTAACAATTTTAAGATGAAACAAAAATAAATAGAAAAGCAAAAACAAATCAAACCCAAATTCAGCAGAAGGAAAATAATAATAATAATCAGAGCAGGAAAAAAGTAAAATTGAGATTGAAAATACAATACAAAAGATCAATTAAAAGACAAGTTGATATTTTTAATAGATATGCAAAATTGAAAAATCTTAAGCTAGACTATGAAAAATAGGGAAGACACAAATATATAAAATTAGAAATGAAAAAGAACTCATAACAACTGATTACAAATATAAAAAAAAATCATTCGATACTATTATAAACAAGTACACATCAAAAAACTGAAAACCAGAAAAACATGAATAAATTGCTAGCCTCTTGCAAGGCCAAAGAGGCTGAGGCATGAGAATAGCTTGAACATGAGAGGTGGAGGTTGCCATGAGATGAGATTGCACCATTGCACTCCAGCCTGGGCAACAGAGTGAGATTCAATCTCAAAAAAATAAAAAAGAAGAAGAAAAGAAAAAAAGAAAAGGAAAGGTAAGCTACAGACCTACATCCTTGATTAACATATGTGAAAAAATCTCAACAAAATACTAGCAAACTAAATTCAACAACATGTTAAAGAGATTATCCACAATAATCAAATGGGATTTATCCCAGGAATGCAAGGATAGTTCAACATATGTAAATCAATGAAAGTGATAAATTGCATTAACAGTACCAAGAAAAAAGATTATTTTAATAAATTCTAAAAAGCATTCAATAAAATAAATATTCCTTTATTATAAAAATATTCAACAGAATGGGCATAGAAGGAATATACCTCAAAAGAGTAAAGGCTATATATGATATACTCACAGCTAACATTATATTGAATAAGGAAATATTAAAAGCCTTTTCTGTCACTTTCCCCACTTTTATTCAGCATAACACCAGAAATCTCAGCTAGAGCAATCAGGTAAGAGAAATAAATAAAGGGCATCCAAATTGAAAGGGAAGAAGTCAAATTTTCTTTGTTCCCAGAAGAAATAATCATATATTTAGAAAACTTTGAATATTCCACCAAAACACTGATACAATTGATTTTTAAAATTCAGCAAAGTTAATGGTTACAAAATCAACATAAAAATCAGTAGTATTTATATATGTCTACAATGAAAAATATGAAAACAGAAATCAAGAAAGCCATTTTATTTAAAATAGCTACAAAAATATAAAACAGTTGGAAAGGTACTAAACCAAAGAAATAAAAGATTTCTACAAGAAAAACCATAAAACGTGAGGAAAATACTTGATAAAAAAATGGGAAGCTATTACATGCTCATAGATGTTTAAAAATTGAATTGGCTCACGCCTGTAATCTCAGCACTTTGGCAGGCCAAGGTGGACGGATCTCTAGGTTAAGAGATCAAGACCAACCTGGCCAACATAGTGAAATCCCATCTCTACTAAAGATACAAAAATTAGCTGGGCATGGTGCCGTGCACCTGTCGTCCCAGCTACTCGGGAGGCTGAGGCAAGAGAATTGCTTGAACCCAGGAGGTGGAGGTTGCAGTGAGCCGAGATCACGCCACTGCACTCCAGCCTGGCACCTTGTGACGGAGCAAGACTCTGTCTCAAAAAAAAAAAATTGAATTGATAAAATATCCAGTATCCAAAGCAAGCTATAAAGAAAATGAAATCCCAATCAAATTGCCAATGACATTCTTGACAGAAAAGTTAAAAAAAATTCTAAAATCGCTATAGTAACCAAAACAGCATCACACTGGCATAAAAACAGACACACTGACTAATGGAATACATTAGAGAAACCTAAAATAAACTCATACATTCATAACCAACTCGTTTTTGACAAAAGTATTAAGAACATACATTGGGAAAAGGACAGTCTCTTCAATAAATTATGTTGGAAAAACTGTATAAACATATGCTGAATTATTAAATTGGACCCCTATATCTGTCAGGATATACAATAATCATATTAAAATGAATTAAAGGCTTAAATCTAAATTTATTACTATAAAAATACTAGATGAAACACTGAGGAAATGCTCCAGGATATTGGTCTAAGGAAGATATAGTGAATAAGACCTCAAAAGGACAGGCAACCAAAGCAAAAATAAGCAAACAGGATTACATCAAGATAAAAAGTTGTACACAACAAAGGAAACAGTCAACAAAATGAAGACATGGTTCACTGAATGGCAGAAAATATTCCCAAACTATTCGTTTACTAGGGATTAATAACCAAAATATAAAAGAAACCCAAATAGCTCATTTGCAAAATAAATACATAATGCAATTTAAAAATGAGCAAAAGGTCAGACATGCTGGCACAAGCCTTAATCTCAACACGTTGCAAGGCTGAGACCAGATCACACTTAAGATCAGGAGTTTGAGACCAGCACTGGCAACACAGTGTGATTCCTTCTCTATAAAAATAAATAATTTGCCCAACATGGTGGCATGTGCCTGTAGTCCCAGTCACTCGGGAGGCAGAAGTGGGATAATCACTTGTGCCTTGGAGTTAGAGAATGCAATGTGTCATTGTCATGCTTCTGCACTCCTGCCTGGGTGACAGAGCAATGCATTAACTCAAAATAAATTAAGAACAAAAATCTAAACAGACATTTCTTGAATAAAGACATGTGCATGACCAACAGCTTTATTTAAAACATACTCAACATCACTAATCATCAGAGAAATGAAAGTCAAGACCACAATGAGATATCATCTCACTCCAGTTGAAATGACCTTTATGAAAAATACAGTCAATAACAAATGCTGGCAAGAATGTAGAGAAAGTGGAACACTCATACAAAGTTGGTAAGGATATAAATTAGCCTGATTACTATGGAGAACAGTAGGGAGTATCCTCCCACAATCAACAAATAGAACCACCATATGCGCTGGGTGTGGCGGCTCACACCTATAATCCCAGCACTTTGGGAGGTCAAGGTGGGAATACTCCTTGAACACAGGAGGCACAGGTTAAAGTCAACCACAATTGCACCACTCTATCCCAGCTTGAGTAACAGAAAAAGGCCCTGTCTCAAAAAACAAAACTAAACAAAACAAAAACCCTATCATATAATTTAACTATTAGGTATAGAACCAAAATAAACAAAATCAATTTATCAAAAAACATTTGCATTCCCATGTCCATTGCAAAACTATTCACAGTAGCAAACATGTGGAATCAACCTAAGTGCTCATCAAAGAACGAATGGATAAGAAATTTTGTATATATACACAGTGGAGTACTATTTAGCCATTAAAAAGAACAAAAACTTGTCATTTGTAGCAATATGGATTGAACTGGAGGTCATTATATTAAGTGAAATTGGGCAAGCACAGAAAGACAAAGATTACATGTTCTCACTCCTATCTGGGATCTAATAAAATGCATCTCATGAAGATAGGGAGTACACTGCCACTTACAAGAGTACAGGAGGAGTTGGGAGAATGGAAGTAAGGAGAGGTTGATTAATGGGTACAAAGCGCAGATAGATTTAAAAAAAAAAAAGAAGAAGAAAAGATAGTGTTTGAGAAATCACAAAATGAATATAATAAATGATAACTTATTGCACATTTAAAATAGCTAGTAGTAAACAATTCAAATGTTCTCAGCATTTAAAAAAATAAAAGTTTAAGAGGATAGATATCCTAATTACCCTGATTTTATTACTGGACATTATAAGAATGTGTAAATATCACGTGTACCCACAAAATATGTACATCTCTTCTGTATTAATAAAAAAATTAGAACCATTAAAAATAGAGATAATAAAGAGATACATTTAGTCATAAAAAGACTTCAAACAATATAAAGCCCAGGCTCAGTTGAGTTCACTGATGAATTCTACCAAATATTTGAAGAATATTTAATATAACTAATATTTAATTAGAAAAATTAATGTCAATTATTCACAGACATTTTGAAAAAACAGGCAAAAGGGGAACCCTTCCAAATTCTATAGCTGCTTTTGCCTGATATTAAAACCTACAAAAGACATCACAAGGAAAGAAAACTACACACCAATGTTCTTATAAATGTAGATAAAAAATCTTTAATAAAACATTAGAAAGTCACATCTAGCAACATATAAAAAGATTATATACCACTACCAAGTGGGATTTATTCAAGGAATAAAAGGTTGTTTCAACATACAATTATCAATCATTGTAATAAACTGTTATAAATAATTAGATAAAAACCACATGATCCTCTCAATAGATCCAGTAAAAAGCATTTAAAAATATTCAATGTTATTTCATGATAAAAATACTCAATAAACTAAGAATATACTTTGTATAAATGATAAAGGCATCTATTTTAAAAACTACCTTTAACATATTAGTTATTGCTAAAACACTGAAGCTTTTCCTCTAAGATATGAACAATTCAATATTGAATAAGAATAAAACTGGACGGCTGACGCTACCCTATTTTAAGACTTACTGTAACTCTGCAGTAAGTATACAAGGAAATGCGGTAATGTTTTTTTTTAAAAAAACAGGAAAATGGACTAAAAATAATGGAAACTTCAGAAATATACCAAAAAAATAAAATTATTTGGTCTTCAGAAAAAAGAACAGATGAAATACAATGTGAAAAAGAGTGAAAAAGATAGTATTTTTAACAAATGGTAGTGGAAAAATTGGACATATATATACAAAAATAAATCTAGAAATAGATCTTAGATCCTTCAAAAATTAATGCAAAAGGGACCATAAACATAAATGTGACAGGAAAAAATACAAAACTCCCAGAAGATAGCATAGAAGAAAATATACATGACCTTGCCTATGGTGTTGGTTTAGATACAACACCAAAAAGCCAAAAGTAAAATCTTTAAGTAAATAATTTGTAATCTTGACGTTATTAAAATAAAAAATTCTGATGTATGAAAGGCAATGTCAAGATAATAAGAGGGCAAGAAACAGTGAGAGAACACATTTCTGAAAGATGTATCTGATAAAAGACTCATTCCAAACGTAAACAGGACTCTAAAATTCAACAATATGAAAATGAACAACATAGTAAAAATGAGCACACACCTCAGCAAAGAAGATATAAAGATGGTAATTATATACAAGATGTCCTACAGCATATGTCATTAGGGAAATAAACATTAAAAAGCAATAAGACACCATTATACATCTATTAGAATGGCCAATATTTAAACTGGTTCCAAATGCTGGGGAAAACATGGGGCAAAAAGAACTCCCTTTCACTGTTGGTTGAAATGGAAAATAGTAGAGCCATTTTGGAACAGTTTGGCAGTTGCTTATAAAACCAAATGTGCTATTACAATACAATTCAGTAATCATGTGTCTTAGAATTTACCCAAATAAATGAAAAAACTTATGTACACAGTAACCTACATGCAGAGACCTGCAGAAACTTTATTCATGATTCCCAAAACTTGGAGAAAATCAAGATGTCCTTCAATAGGTGAACAAATAAATAAACAGTCATACATGTAAACAGTAGAATATTACAAACTATCAAGGCAAGAAAAAACAGGGGAATTCTTTTTTTTTTAATTTTTTTTTTTTTTCTATTTTGTAGAGATAGGGGTTTCACTACATTGATCAGGCTGTCTCAAACTTCCTGGTTAATTTTGCTGTTAACTTAAAACTGTTCTGTAAATATGACTTATTTTTTTAAATGGGCAAAATAGGTATTTCTCCAAATAATATACCCAAATGGCTAAAAAGCACATGATAGGTTTATAATCATTAGTTATTATGAAGTCACAAATCAGAAGCACATGAGATGCTACTTTACATCCATTTGTATGACTATAATAGAAAAGACATGCAATAACAATTTTCTCCACCAAGGTAAATAAATATAAAAGATAAGTATATTTTATGTAACTTTATGAAATATTAATAGTAGATCAGGAGCTACTGGTACTTTTTAAGTTTGGAACTTAAAGCTGAAAATATATATCCTGCCAAAGATCAAAGAGATGGTAAAGCTAACCAAATGTGGGTCAGAACATGTAGAAATCAAATAACTCCTAAGTTGCTGATGAAAATGAGCACATTATAAACACTATTGTGGCTGGGCGCAGTGGCTAAGGCCTGTAATCCCAGCACTGTGGGAGGCCGAGGCAGGTGGATAACCGGAGATCAGGAGTTCAAGACCAGCCTGATGAATATAGTGAAACCCCATCTCTACTAAAAATACAAAAAATTAGCTGGGTATAGTGGCATGAGACCATAGTCCCTACTTGGGAGGCTGAGACAGAACAATTGCTTGAACCAGGGAAGCAGAGGTTGCAGCGAGCAGAGATCACACCACTGCACTCCAGCCTGGGTGACAGAGCAAAATGAAAAAGAAAAAATAAACACATTTTTTCTGAAGTTGAGAAGTTAGACATTTAAATACAATATGACCCAAAAATACAACTACAAAATATGTACCCCCAATTATTGAAAACACATTTGCACACAGTAACTTGTACGTAAATGTTTATAACAAACTTATTCATAACATTCCAAAGTAAAAACAACACAAATGTTAATTAAGTATATAGATGTGAATCTATCTATCTATCTATCATCTATCTATCTATCTATCTATCTATCTGTCAGCCTTAAAAAAGAATAAAGCATTAATATATGACACAATGTTGATGAACCTTGAAAACATGGTAAGTTCAAGAATTTGATGAAAACAAATTTTTCATATTATATGTTTCAGTTTACATGAACTGGTCAAAACAGCCGAATCTGTATAGATAAAAATTAAATTAGTTGTTGAAGGTAGGAATGGTGTGCGACAGAATCTGACACAGATTTTGCGGGACATGCTATTGTTTGCATGTGTGCTCTAAAAGTTTGTGAGGAAAACTTAATTTATCTTTCCTCATAAATAGATTAAACGATTAATAAGGGCTTTATCCTCATAAATGGATTGATGTCATTTTGACAAGAGTGGGTGTTTTTTCCCAGGAATGGCTCTGTGGCAAAAGTGAGCTCTCACTGATTTTCTTGTTCTTGGCTTTTTGCTTTGTAATCTCTCCTTTATGTTATGACACAACAAGAATTCTCTCACAAGATGTCAATGCCATGATCTTGGCCTTCCTAGTCTCTGGAAATTCAAGCTAAATAAACTTCTATTTCTAGAGTACCTAGTCTGTGTCATTTTGTTAAAACAACAGAAAATTAGGACTAAGAGTGTGAGGAGATGATAATAATATTTGAGAATTAGATGATTGTGATAGTTTGATAAGCTTGTAAATAACTAAATGTATTGAGTTACATATGTTAAAGGGGAGTAATATTTATGGTAAATAAACACAATCTCTGTATGTATATATACATATATGCATATACACATACATATGCATATATATAGGCACTCTTGTTTTCTTCAGAAACATTTATGCTTATGGAGAGAGAGCATCATTTTGATGTTGCAGCTTTGGAATCAATCTTTCTGGGTTTCAATACTGGACATCTGTTTCCTACTAGTATGATGGTAAGCTAATTACATAACTTCTTTAAGTTTCAATTTCATTATCCATATAAAAGAAAAATGCTATTTTGACAAGATTTTTCTGGAAATTACACTATATGTTAATAAAAGATCTTCCAATCTACAGACATTAGATATCATTTCATTTATTTGTGTCTTCTTCAATTTCTTTAATCAATACTTTATCATTTTCAGTGTACACATATTTCACGTTTTTGCTGAAATTTTTCCTATGTATTTTATAATTCTTGATAAAATCATATTTTTAAATTATTTTTCTAACAGTTTATTGTTAAGATATAGAAATACAACTTGTGTTTGTATAATGATTTTGGAAATTACAGCTTTTCTGAGTTTATTCATTATAATGTCCATAATGCCCAAAGCAATCTATATATTCAATGCAATCCCTATAAAATTTGAATTAACTTTTTCCAAGAAATAGAAAAAAAGTCAATCTAAAAGTTCATGTGGAAGCACACACACACACACACACACACACACACAACACAAACACACAAACATACACACACACACACACACACATGAATGGTGAAACCAACCTCGGAAAAGAAAAAAAGCTGTAGGTATCAAACTGCCTGATGTCAAACTAAATTACAAATTTATAGTAATCAAAAAAGATGGTGCTGTCATAAAACGACACATACAATCCGAAATAGCAGAATACAGAACTCAGGAATAAATCAACTCATATGTGATCAATTAATGTTTTGACAAGGTCACCTATAATATAAAATGGTGAAAGGAAAGCCTTATCAATAAATTGGGCAGAAAAAGCTGAATATCTTTTTCAAAAGCATGCAAAATGAAATTGGACTTTTGTCTTACAATGCATACAAAAATTAACCAAAAATAAATTAAATATTGAAATATAAAATCTAAAATCATAAAACTCCTAAAACATGGAAAAAAACTCCTTGATAATTTTTTAAATATGACATCAAAAGCACAGCCAATAAAAGCAAAAACAAACAACAGAGACTACAGAGAGCATTAACTTTCTACACTGCAAAGAAAATAATCAACCTAAAAGGACAACCTACAGAATGAGAGAAAATATTTGCAAACCATATATACAAAACCCAATAGCAAACAACAAACAAAAAACCAACTATCCCAATAAAAAATGGTAGAAATATCTGAAAATACATACTTCCAAAGAAAACATACAAATTGCCTTACAAATATATGAAAAGCTTCTCATCATCATTCATTATCAGAGAATGCAACTTGAAACCACAATGATAAATCACTTCACACTTGTTAGGATGGCTACTATCAAAAAAAAAAAACACACACACACACACACACACAAAACACACGAGATAAATGTCGGTGAGAGTGTGGAGAAAAGATAACCCTGTACATTGTTGGTGGGAATATAGGTTGGTACAGTCATATGAAAAATATTAAGAAAATTATTTGAACAATTAAAAATAGAACACTCATACAATCCAGCAAATACTCTAGGCATATATCAAAGAAAATAATTATTTTGAAGAGTATCTGTATCTTCCATGTTTATTGTGATACCATTCACAATAGAAAGACATGAAATCACCCTAAGTATCCATTCATGGATGAATGTATAAAGGAAATGTGGTACATATATAATGAAATATTATTCAGCCATGAAAAAAGAAATCTTGTTACATGTGAAAACACAGAGAACCTGAAAGATGTTATGCTAAGTGAAATAAGCCAGACAGAAGTGGAGTAGAATGATGGTTACCAGGAGTATCAGAATGGGCAATCATAAGATATTGATCAAAGTATAAAACTTTTAGATAGATAAAAACATTGTGGGAATCTAATATACAACATAGGTCATAATGGACATGTCAATTAATTATTACACAATAGTACACACATCAAAGCACATTGTACACCTTTTGTATATAATCTTTGTCCATTATTAAAAATAAATACATAAATTAACCAAAATATTTGAATGTCTTAGTGAAGTTATCAATTCTACATTTTAGGAAGAATTATATCTTATTAGTATTGAATATTAAAGCTTTATCACAATAGATGATGCACACAATTTAGCCATTTATACCATTCCCCCAAAGTAATGTTCCATGACAAAGAAGCAATCCAGAGTTTATTCTTTTGTGAAATAACCACATTTTGGGTCAGAAAATACGACTATCCAATTTCTAATTTGACAAAAATATTCCCTGATTTAAAGGATTTTAATAATACCTACTTAACACTTGTGAAGCCTGTCTATTGATAACTATGCAAAAGTATTGATTTTAAAATATTTTAGTTCAAATAATACTTTAAGCTTCCTTAAAAGTACCTTCAATAATACTAAACATAAAATATCAAATTTTCTATAACTTAATGCATTCATTATTCTATTATCACCAGAAACTGATAGATGTGATTCCCAATTTAGAGAGGAGGAATTCTGTTAACACTTAAAATGTCAGGTAGACCCAAAGGTCATTTATTTACATCTTGGTAGCCAAAGAGGACAGTAATAAAACTCTTTATCATTTAATTCATCCGTAGTACATTGTACTCACTACTGTCTACTTAAAGATGCTATAAAATTTTGACTTGTATAGAAACTTTATCTCAAAAAAACTTAATTAAAAATTTTTTATTATACTTTAATTTCTGGTGTACATAGGCAGATCTTGCAGACTGTTACATAGGTATACACTTGCCATGGTGGTTAGCTGCTTCCATCCCCGTCTCGTACATTAGGTATTTCTCCCAATGTTATCCCTCCCCAATCTCCCCAACCCTGTGCTATCCCTCCCCTAGCCCCTCACCCCCCAACAGACCCCAGTGTGATGTTCCCTTCCCTGTGTCCATGTGTTCTCATTGTTCAACACCCATCTATGAGGCAGAACATGCGATGTTTGGTTTTCTGTTCTTGCATCAGTTTGCTGAGAATGATGGCTTCCAGATTCATCCATGTCACTCAAAAGACATGAACTCATCCTTTTTCATGGCTG
>CAUYLG010036316.1:0-53925 GCA_963573385.1 Cacajao melanocephalus
TGAGAATTAAATAACTCTTCTGAAGGCATTTTAAATATGGATATGTGTATGTATATGTGTTAATATACAGACACACATACAGAAATCTTTCTGCTATCAAACACTGGGTAGAAATTTCTTTTCAGTTGTGTGTGTGTGTGTGTGTGTGTGTATGTGTGCATATGCGTGTGTGTGTGTGTGTGTGTGTATTAAACCAACTTAATAGCTAAATCAAAAGTTTATTTGTAATTTATGATTGGGTCTTCTTTCATAAGAATAACCCCGTATAATACTACTTCTAGACTAACTTCCCCCAATATCCAGTGTTTTTCTAATCTATGTCTTTGTCCACTTTCTTAGCCTTTGCTCTTTGCAGGTAAAAGGCTGATTGGAATTTGGCTTCTTATTTCTCTCTGGACAACTGTGTCAGAGAATACAACCATCCTATGCATAAAAGCCTCTTTCTAGTTGAATGAGCAGCCTGCACTACCACTGCATGATAAGAAGACCTAGGTAACCTGAGTGTTTGTTCATCTGTCAGTCCAGCAGCTGTCTGTGGGTCACTGTGAGCTCAGACCCTGCTCTAGGCAGATTCAAGAGGCAGGGTGTCAGGAGGGCAATGATCACATGACAAAAGCCTGTCCTTTAGATGTGGCACCACTAAGAGATGCTGTGTCACAGGAGGTTGGCCTGGCTTGTCCAGCCATCTGTTCAGATGTTCCCATAGGAGTCTCTCTGCCAGCAGAGTCCACGGCGAATGTGGATAACCAGCAGTACCATTAGGACAGCAGATATCAGGCAAAAGGCAACAGCAAAGACGAACTTTAGAACTGTGGGAAAATAGGAAAAGTATTAATGTAAAATTAATGCATTAGTTAAATATGAGGATCACATGAGTGTTGCTTTCTGCCTTAATTGCAAATTTCAGAAGAGTTTCTGAAAAGGCCTTGAAATCAGCATTGTGTGTGTGGTAAAAAGAACACAGGACTTGGAGTCAGGAGATGACCTAGGTTTCAGTTCCAGCATGACCTTTGACCCTTGGGATTCAGCTCCCCACTGAAAAGGAAAGATAATTGACTGAAGTATTTCTAAGTCCTCTTATAGCACTAAATTTATGCGTTTTTCTATAGTTAAATTACCAATTGCTTGTGTTCTCAGGGTCAAAGGAAATTCTGAATGCTCAACTGCAATCAGTTGGATCTAAAAGAAATGAAATCTTCTGATTTTTAAATTTGATATTTAGGTAAATATTTGTTAGAGAGGAGATCTTGAGCACATTTTGAATATGGCAAACATTTTTAGCATAACTGTGTGCTATTGCTAATATGTAACTTTATTTACACATATTCCTTTGATAGCTGACGAGTAAAAGCAGATATTTGGGGCCATTTTTTAATAAGATGCCAATTCATTATTTCATCTGGAAAGTTACTCTCCTACACACACACCCTAGTCCACTATAGTATACACATCATAAATGCCAATTTATACCATCTCTAAATGTATGTCTCTTCATTGTAAAAATATAAGGTTTCTTATTGGCTTAGGCATTGGGAAAACAAGCATCTCTCTGATCCCATCAGCTCTTTCTATAGAACCCTAGTGCACCATAGAACACAGGTGAAAATCATGGATTTCACCTGACATTATCACTGTGAAAATGAGGAAAATAAGAAGCAGAGCAATTAGATAATCTGGTTAAGGTTAATCAGATAATTGTATTGGGGTTGGGATCTTATCAGTCCCATGATTTTAAAAACCATCTATTCAGTGACTACTTCCAAATATAAATCTCCAGCTCTGACATCTATCTTAAGTGCAAGACTCTTATATCCAGTTGTATGCTTGATATGTTTCTTTAGATATCTAACAGCCTTTTCAATCTCAAGTCCAAAACTGAACTCCAGATCTTCCCATCCTCCTCCCGCACACCAAATCTGCTCTTCCCAGAGCCTTCCCTCATCTCAGTTGATGGAAACTCCCTTCTGTTGGCTTAGGATAAAACTCTTAGAGTCCTCTTTAACTCATTTATTTTTCTCACACCTTACACTGTCAGGGAATCCTATTGGTCCTACCAAAAAATACATCCCAACACTGACTTTTTTCTTCTCTGTCACCACCCTGCTTTGAACCACCATCATATTTTGCCAGGATCACTACAATGGCCTCCTAACTTGTTCTCTTGTTTCTACCCTTTCTTTTTTTTTTTTTTTTTTTTTGACAGAGTCTCACTCTGTCACCCAGGCTGGAGTGCAGTGGCACGATCATGGCTCATGCAGCCTTGATCACCTAGGCTCAAGTGATCCTCCCACCTCACCCTCCCAAGTAACTGTGACTATAGGCACGCACCACCATGCCTGGCTAACTTTTGTATTATTTGTAGAGATGGGGTTTTGTCATGTTGCTCGGGCTGGTCTCGAACTCCTGAGTTCAAGTCATCCAGCTGCCTCAGCCTCCTAAAGTGCTAGGATTATAGGCATGAGCCACCACACCTGGCCACAATCCTTTTTTTTCTGCCTTCCAGGTTCAAGAGATTCTCCTGCCTCAGCCTCCCAAGTAGCTGCACCACAATGTCTGGCTAATTTTTTTTTGTATTTTTAGTAGAGATGGGGTTTCATTATGTTGGCCGGGCTGATCATGAACTCTTGACCTCAGGTGATCTGCCCACCACCACCTCCACCTGCCAAAGTAAAAAGCAGAAAAGCATGTTCCATAGGACTGCTATGACAACACAGCCCATAAAAATAACTAAAAATAAATTTCTAAATACAGAGAGCCATGAAAATAGATTTTTCAGAATCACTAGTATCTGCCTTCCTCATTTCCATTGAGTCCTTTCTTTCCTTCTTCAATTTCATTTAATTTCCTTAAACTTATATTAAATCCATCTGCAGTTCTAATGACTTTATCTCTCAGGGTATAACTTTAAATTACCTTATCATGATGCTAAGAAGCATCCTGGTATCATGAGAAAATACTGGACTAAGAGTTGGGAACCTATAAGTTCTAAGTCATTAAAACTAAGACATGTGGTGAGCGCACATGTACCGGGTAGGCTGTACTGGGTGCTGAGGTTAATAATCTCTGCCCAACGTCTAGCAGGAGAACCAGATAGATAATTATGAGATAATGTGATAACTACTAAAATGTAGGTGCAAAAGAAATGCTATTGGAACAAAGAGAAAGTTGCAGTCAACAGAGTGTATTTTATTTGAAAGAGTTTGGGAAGTCTTCTGAGAATTGAGTTGGCCTGCAAGGTGAGTAAGACTTTGCCATGAGACAGAAAGAGTTTTTAAAGGGTGTGTTTGGGACATAATCAGAAGTTACATGTGACTGGAGCACAGGCTTCAGGGAGGTGAAATCGTATGTGTAAATGGGGGCCCAGTTTTTTTTTTGTTTGTTTTTTTGAGATAGGTGTCACTCTGTTGCTCAGGCTAGAAGTGCAGTGGTGCCATCACTGCTCACTGCAGCCTCAACCTCCTGAGCCCAGGTGATCCTCCCACCTCAGTTTCTGGGAGTAGCTGGGACCACAGGTATGCGCCACCATGCTCGGCTAAATTTTTTTGTATTTTTTGTAGACATGGAGCCTCACTGTTACCCAGGCTGGTCCCGAACTCTTAGGCTCAAGCGATCCTCCCATTTTGGCCTCTCAAGATGCTGGGATTACAGGCATGAGCCACTGTGCCTGGCCAGGGTCCAGTTTTTAGAGTGCTTAGTTTGACATGGGGCAAATGGAAGTCATCAGCAGTTATTACATACGGAAGTGATACAGCCCACTCTGTTTAAACAAAACAAAAACTGTGGAAAAGATAGGATGGTGGAGATACGTTAGGCCTGATAGAGAGCTATTGAAAATACCTGTGATAAGACATCGGGGGCTTAGAACTGGAATCGTGGCCCTGGAAATGCAGAGGAGGGAATTCAGGAGATGCTCCTGCAGTGGAATTAATAGGCTTTGGTAACAGACTGCATATACTGGTGAGGGAGGAGCTGTGGTGAAGGCAATCTCATGGCTTTTTGTTTGGGTGACTGAGAAGATAAATTGTGTTTGGGACTACAAAAAAGAATTGGAGTCGAGAAGATAATATATTTTGTCCCTACTGTGGGATTGAGACAGGTTATTATCCTAATAGAGACTATCAGTAGGCAGCTTTACAAAACAGGTCAAGAATTCTACAGTTAGATGTGGAAATAAGGATTGTAGACATAGAAGACAGAGGCCTGGGTATACTGGCTCATACTGAGTGTAGAACGAGGAACCCAAGAACAAAGGAAATACTCAGGAGAGTGCATGTGCTTTCTCTCCCTGTGATATTTATTTATTTTTAAATGATATGCTCCTTTGTACTATAAAATATTTCAGGAGTTTGGCAGAGCAGTGTCTTAAACACTGAGAAAAGAGAGCATGATCAATTCTATCTTACTACAAAGAGATCTAGTACCGGTAATGACTGAAAAGAATCTTCTTAAGACAAAAAGCCAATTACAGCATCTGTCCTCTGCCTAAAACCTTTCTGTGATCACAACTGCTCAACTTGACCTATAGGGCACTTAATGCTTGCCTCTGTGGCCTCAGCTGTCCTCACATTCACTAAATTTTTCCAGTTCCCAAAGTGCTGTATGCTGCCTTTAGCCTCTTGGCCTTTATACGTTCTCCTCTTTTGTCTGTAACATCCTCCTCTCTCCTCACCTTCATTCACCTGCTTAGTACGTTTTCTCCTTCAGGTTCCAGTTTGAACATCATTCCTCCAAGAAGCCTTCTCTGACCCATTAGGCTAATTGCCTCTGCTATGTTTTCTCCTGTATGCCCTTCATCGTAGAATTCACTGTGCTTTGCTCTTAGGGCTGATTTAATTATTTATCTCCTTGTCCACCCCTCCTTCCCCCACAAGGTCTGCAAGCCACTTGGGGACAGTCTTCTCGTCTGCTGCTATTTACTCGGCAATCTTAATGCTTGATACTTAGGAAAATATTGGGTACATAATAGGTTCTCAATAAATCTATTGCTTATTAAATATTCAGATATCTTGACCCACCAACCCTATTTTTGGAAATTGGTCTAAGAAAATACTATGTAAGACACTGTGGAATGAAAGTGAGTATGATGGTAGAAACAGGGTGTTGGAAAGTGTTAGGCTTGAATCCTGACCCTATTACTTGTGTCTTGAATCCTGACACTACTAGTCTGAGGTTCAGTTTTCTTCTCTGTAAATTGGGGATGTTAATAGTTGCTGCACAAGGAAAGAAAGGCCACTGAATTAGACACTGATGGGTTTTGAAAGAGAAGTTTCCAAAAAAAAAAAAAAAAAGGAGTTGACAGAAGGGTAGACATGTTTTACAGAATAATTAAGGCGTAAGAAGGATGTGAGAAAATAGTACAAGAACATGTAAATCATTAGTTCAAGAAAATTGAGATCGAGGAGAGTGAGGTGAAATAAGCCCTTGAGGGTGTTTTGATGAGAGGATATTTGGGCATTTTCATAGTAGAAGGGAAGGAGCCAGTGCAGAGGAAGAAAGTGAAGTTAGACAAGAGATTCACAGAGGTCCTCAGGAGACTGTGGAGATGAGCTCACACACACAGTGAGGTCAGCCCACATGGGCGGAATGTGGTTTCCTGAGGGACAGCAGCAAAGGAAGGTTTGAGCTACTGAGATATTTTTGAGATTGTGAGAGTAGAACTTAAAGGAGTTATCAATGGATTATCTTGCTTATAAGAATGAAAAAACAAAATGGAGTAAGACATTTGGGTAAAACAGGCCTTCCTGCAGAGAATAGGAAAAGTGTTTAGTAGGGGTGAATACATTTACCAAGAAACGTTGAGAGACCCAGTGAGGGTGGAATGAAATGTCAACATTCATCGTTTGAAACGGTGACAATAGGCTTGGATTTTTGTTTGCTTCATCTTTATTCACAGATCAGAATTGAAAAACCATGTGACTGACTTGATAGAGGCTTAGATATTGGTGTGGTGGTCAGTGTATGGGATAGGTCAGCATTATGGCTGTCAGAATTGCCTAGATTTGCAGGAGTAGAGTGAGGAGCAAATAGGAACATACCAAAGCAAGTTGCCAATGTCTTTAGCAAATGATGAGATATATCCCGAGAAATTGAAGATAATGGCAACAAGAATGAAGAAACAGGTGTTATAATCAGATGGCCTCATCTTTGAGAGAGGAGCAGTGCTGGATGGGACATTATTGAACAAGGGCTCTTAATAGCAATGGAGGAACATGGGAATGCCAAAGCAACTATGCTGAAAACAGAGGTCAAATAATACAGACATGTTGGCACATACAAATGTGTATATGGCCAGTGATTGGGTCTTTATAGTGTAGTCACTTTTGAGGCTTATTCATAGCTTCTCTCTCTTAGTTATAAGTCAGCTGAGTTTCAGGCTTCTGACATCTGAGCCCAGCCACAAGTCAGGCTAGGTATGCAGGGCTGAACATGTATTCAGTTAGCAAATATTGATTGAAGGCACAAGGTTTTAGGCATTGTCTACTGGCTGAAGACTTAAAAAGGAAAAATGTGTGGATCCTACCTTTAAGAAACTCAAGGTTGAATCTTGGGGATATGTATTTGTACTGTAGATTCTCAGCTTTACAAAGATAATGAGAGAAAACTGGAACTTCCCACTGTTAAGTCTCCTTCTTGTGAAACAATTAAGAGTTGGCCATGGAGATAGGGGGTGGGAGAGCACTAGTGAGGAAAGTCTGAATGTGTTAGTAAAATTTTGGAATTAAAGAAGCAGTTTGACAAATTTTGTTATTTTCAAATAACATATGGTCTTAGACTTATGAATTTTCCAGCAAAGACTCTGGTGAATTTAATTGATATGATGTGGAATCTGGATAAGTGAGCCTACGAGCACTAGCTGAAAACACTGCTTACACTTCTGGGTAGAATTTCATGGTGGAACTCCCTACTCTAAGGAGTAGGGTTGTAAAGTATCTTGTATATACAGGACATATCCTATATTTATTTAATGATTTTGTCCTGCTTCCTGTATTGGCTTTTTCAGAACATCCTAAGTGTCCTGTATTCTATTTTTTGTTTTTTCAATGAATTTCAAAAATTTGGCAGTTAGAGCCATTTGTCAAATTTATCTAGGCCTCCTGTACTTTTATTTGCTAGATTTGGTGGCCTAACCAATGAGCCCCCCAAACCCTACAATCTTCCATGTTTCAGCCTTCTCTGTAGTATCTCTCTTCTAAGGTGAGTGGCTATCTAGCCTAACAGGCACTCTTACCTCAGGAGTTTCCCAACACTGAATGACAATCTGTCTCCCTGAAATTTTTACCTGTGGCTCCTAGCATCCCTCTTTAAGATCATACTGAATAAATGTAATCCTTAACTTTACAGAAGTTCAGATATTGAGCTTACTGCATTAGAGGCCACCTCATGTCATAGACTCTTAACAAGCTTTCTATGAGCCCAAACCAGTGGTGTGCTGGTAAGATTTGTACCATTTAATTTCTTTGGTGAAAATACTTCTGCCACATTGGAGCTGCCCAAGTGACGTTGCTGAACTGAGAATTGGGAACTGATGTGCACATTCCACTCTTGAGATCTGTATGAGTGGACCGCAGCATATCAACCCTTACATGTTTCTTTTTATTAAAATTTTTTGCTGCTTAATCATATTTCACTCTACCTGAATATTAAGTTGTTACTTGTGTTTTGAGGGAAAGAATTCTACATATATACCACAGGTAGATTTGATAAGAGGAGGTAAAAGACTATGGAGAATGAAGAGAGAGTAGGGTAAAAAATAACTCCTAACTTACTAGGTATTGCTCTTCAACAGGATAGGCAAGTGTAGGTTAAGGGAGAAAAGGTAACATGTTTATATATTAATTGGGCAAATATTTATTGAGCAGCAATCCATCCCTGGCACAGACACGTCTAGGTATTGAGGACAGATAGAGCAGGGAACACATCAGCTAAAATCCTTGTGGAGCTGATATTTTCTCTTTTTAGAAATGGCCCCTTGAATAACTCTCTGTGGGACTCTCTTTGGAGGTTAAACTTTCTGATGAGTAATCTTCTCTTCTTTCCAGCTTCAAGCCACTAGGACATTTGATAAATGCCTTTCTAGTATCTTGGACCACACCATTAAAGTCCTCCATCCAAACTGATTTTTTTTTTCTTGAGACGAAGTCTCACTCTGTCGCCCAGGATGGAGTGCAGTGGTGTGATCTCATCTCACTGCAACCTCCGCCTCCTGAGTTCAAGCAATTCTCCTGCTTCAGCTTCCCAAGTATCTGGGATTACAAGCATGCACCACCACGCCCAGCTAATTTTTGTATTTTTAGTATAGACAGGGTTTTGACATGATGACCAGGCTGGTCTTGAACCCTGATCTCAGATGATCTTCCTGTCTCAGTCTCCCAAAGAGTTAGGATTACAGGTGTCATAATCAGATGGCCTCGTCTTTGAGGGAGGAGCGGTGCTGGATGGGACATCACTGAACAAGGGCTCTTAATAACAATGGCAGAACATAAGAATGCCAAAGCAACTGTGCTGAAAACAGAGGTCAAGGGCTCTTGACCACCGCACCCGGCCTCAAACTGATTTTACATGGTGCAGTTGCTACCTTCTGCAGAAAGCCTTCCCTAACCTTCCTTACTTCCACCCTTCAAATCTGGGTAACTCTTGTTCCCACAGCAACCTGTGTAGTCATAAGACATAGCCCTGGTTTTTCTGTGTTATACAGTACGTATCTCTTTACTTTCCCAGCATATTGTGTACTTCCTGAGGGTGTTTCCTCAGCAAATTCCATCTTAAATAGATGAGGCAGAGCCATCCACAGCTTTGCCTTTATCTGAAGTGGAAAAGTCCAAACTATATTTTCAATGTAAAATGTTCATTTAAGCCAGTCAAATTATTTTACTTTATATTAACATTTTCCCTCTTGTTATATTAAAACAAAAACCCCAACACAAAGGGAGCTCCTTAAATCTGCCTAGTGGAATTTTATTCTAGTTAAACACACACACATACATTTTTCAAAGTTCATTATAAAGGCAATGCTTTTTAAGTTCCTAATAATGAGTTTATTCCCTGTTTTACATTTGGCTCACTACTAGAAGACAGTTACAAGCATAGACAATGGATCCAAGGACAAACATTTACTTGGGAAGGAAATAATGCAAAGAAGCATATCAATCGATGTCTTTGTCAGTCATTCTGTGACCAACCAAGAGCAGGGACAGCTTTACTCTAGATTCTGGCATCCAGTAAAAACCATCTCTAGAAACCATTTCATCTTTATCCGTAATGGTAATAGAGCACGGTGTTCTCTAGATGTGTAGATCTGCCACATGGCAAAGCTGTAAGACTCTTAAGAATGTCATTTGAACATGAGTTTTTTCTTGCAAAGTGAGCAGTTTCAGCAGGACCTGTAAGTTTGGTTAGGTTTTCTGAAGAAACTAGCATTAAAGACTTACACATTCCTTTTGTCCTCCTAACAGATTTCATAACCACACTCTCAACATTCCAATAAGTTTTGAACTTGGAGGCACTTAGCACATAATTACATTTTAATTTTGTTTCAGCCTGATATGTGACACTTCCTTCTTTCCTTTTTGGTAGAGACAGGGTCTCAGTATGTTGACCAGGCTGGTCTTGAACACACCAGGCCTAAAGTGATCGTGCTGCCTCAGCCTTCCAAAGTGCAGGGATTACAGGTGTAAGCCACTGTGCCTGGCCTATACTTCCTTTCTTACATCAACTTTATTTTTATTTGTTTATTTATTATTTTTTTTGGGACAGGGTCTCACTCTATTGCCTAGGCTGGAGTACAGTGGTGCACTCTTAGTTCACTGTAGCCTCCACCTCTGGGGCTCAAGCAATCCTCCTGCCTTATTCTCTTAAAGAGTGGGACTACAGGCACACACCACCATGTCCATCTAATTTTTTGTATTTTATATAGATACAAGGTTTCACCATGTTGCCCAGGCTGATCTTGACCTCCTGAGCTCGAGTCATCTGCCTGCCTTGGCCTCTCAAAATGCTAGGATTATAGGTGTGAGCCACCATGCCTGGCCTTAAGTCAACTTTAGAGTTGACATCTCTTATCACTGGAGCTTCTAGAGAAACTCCATCATGTGGTGCTCTCTTCCCTGATGTGCTGTGACCAAATATCTTATTCTCATCAGGTGACATATTTGCTATGATGTATATACTTCAGGAGCTGCCATATGTATTACATGCATCAAATCTTTCTATAAAGTTTGATTTTTGTTTCTTTAAAAGGAACATAAATGTTCCAGGACTAAGGGACACAAAGAGATTTTTCTTTTTTAGTTCTGTAGCCTCGTATATTTTAACAGAAACATAAAAACAGATAGTAGCAGTTTTCCAGTGAAGAAAACTTTCCAGATGTCTCCACTGTATCTCCTTTCTTTGCCTCTCCTTGAGAGAAGGCTGGAACTGATGGGTAATTTGCCCATTAGCCTATTCACATCTTTCCTTCCTTGCTCCCACCCTAGATTGTGGGTTTTTTTTGAAATCTGTTCCACTTCAGACATTTAAAGAACAGCCTCACCTAATCTTGCTCAAGCAGAATCTGAGAGTCCTTAAAAATGGTCCTGTGTGGCCAGTCATATAGTTCATAACCACTCCATGAACTTTGACCTAAGTTTTATCTCTGATTATATTTTGGCACTGATACCCCTTTACGTTAACACTGAACAACAACAAAAAAATACTGAGCTAAGATTTATGTCAAGTGGGGGCAGGGGCAGGTGAAGAGGTAGGAAGTGCCTGAAGTTGGGGGTCCCTAAAACATACAATTATCATCCAAAGCCCATTTTCCTCAAAGCTGGGGGTAATGGCCAAAGTACATTCTCAAAGCATGATCTGCCCTGAGAAAGGGCAGCTACTCTTTCAGCAGACATCTCTGTGCACACTAATCTGTACTGTCCTCAGTACCTTGATGGCTGCTTGTGATCATACACTCCGTGGACCAGTCTTGAGGGATCACAGGGGCAACCAGCTCAGCAAACTTCTCCAGAGGACAGCTGGGGCTGCAACCAGGTAGGATTAGGGGATATGGCTCGTGCTGTGTCTCATTCCGATAGTACATCTCCACAAAGTACTCCCTGGCAGAGAAAGGTACAGGACAGAGCTCTGTTAGTTCTGTGTTGTTGAACTGCCACTGAATTTCTTTCCACCTGGATTATTACATGCTGGTTGAGGGACTAATGGAAAAACTTTTGGGAACTAGGAGATTTTAGTCAATTTAGGTGTGTAAATGGGGAGACTAGGGCAGGCGGGACAGATTTGCAGGGTGGAACGGGAGGGCTGGTTTGTTAGGGATAGGGACATAGGAGGGAGGCACCAGGATGCTAAATCAGAGGAGGTGGTGAGAAGTGTTGGTTGCAGGGAGCTGAGTGTGACTCTGAGCCTTTGGATAAGAAGTGAGAAGCAGGTGAGGGTGTTGGGTTTTCCTTCTCCTCCTCCCTTCTTTTTAGGCTTCTCATTTGCTCCTTTTTTTTCTTTTCTTTTTTCCTACTTGAATAGTTCCTTCAGTCTTTCTTCTGAATGTATCTCCCCTCTCTTTAGGCCATAAATATGGAACTGAATAACATATAACATATATGCTTGAATATACAGCAAGACCTTATTAGAAAATTACCCATCAGAAAAAAGCTGTGGGTATGTGTTCAAGTCCTTACATTGTGTCATGTTAAGGAGGGCTCTCTCAATGCTTTATCTCAAAAAACAATGTACTATTTGAGGAGGTCCAATGGCGTAAACTAACCTCAGTTCAACCAGCATGAGTTGCTTATGGAATCCATTTGCTAATCAAGGAGGCAGGAGGGGAACTCAAGTAAAATTTAGTGATCTTTCTTTTGGTGGTAACCTTACAATGGCAACTTTTGGGTGTCATTATAGACAAGCCTTTTAAAACATCACTTTAAAAAGCTATGTAAACATAGTAACTGCAAATATTCACTTATGATATATCTATAAAACTTGTAAAAACTTCCCTAATATTATATGAATGGGTACTTCTATCTTAGAATAACTTTTTCAGTAACAGCATCTTCTGTCTTAAGATGATAAGGCCTAGATGTCCAATACTCCATCAAACTCCTTTATTCTCTTCCCATAGAACTGAATTATGGCTCAGAAGTGACCACATTTCCAAGACTCCCTCGTACCTAGGTGGGACCAAGTCACTAATTTTAGCCAACAGAAAGTGAACAGAAATGATGTGTCCCTTTTAGGCTGAAGTAGTTGATAAGCAGGTTGCTGCCTCCACCTTTCATTCCTTTCTATAAGCTGCCTGCAAGTGAGCACAGCACTCTTGAAACTGTAGGGAATGACCACGTGTGAATCACATCTGTTGACCAAGGACACCTGCACTGTACTGTTAGATAAGTGTGAAATTAATTTTCACTGAGTTAAGCCTTCAAGAATCTGAGGTTCATCTGTATAGAAACAAAATTACCCTTATTAGTGAATGTATCTGGGAAACAATTTTAAAAGACTCAAAATTGGCTTTAGTGTTGAAGACACAAGCTAAAGATGCATACAAAGATATAAAATAATTTATATATATATTATTTATATAATTTTATATATATTATAAAATAATAATACAAAGATGCATAGATAAAAACATTTTATAAAATGTAAAAGTGAAACAAAGCAATATTAACTTAATGAATTATTTTATATAGTCTACAATTTTAAATCTCTGTATCTAACCCAAAATTAAATCTTTAAAGAATATTTATGGCTATGTTTTCTACAACCTGAACAGTTTACATATTTAAGATGGTTGAAAGTCTAGAGTATTCTCCCTTTCTGTCTCTCTCCATATCTTCTGATAAGAAAATGTCAGACCACCTCACAGTCAGGATTACCTCATAAGCAGGCTTATACAGAATTTGTTAACTTGAAGCCTCGTTGTTTCTAATTTAAAAGCAATCAAGTTTAACCTCTGATACTTCCCTGGAGTGCCAATAAAAGAAATCCTAATATAACAAATTGGACTTGACCTTTACATGGCCCTTGGTTAATTTTTTCTGTATGTCACCACCTTTCATTTGAAGAAATACTCCATAGTTGATTTGTAATATAGATTTAACTCAGGGTGTTAAGAGAAGGAATTCAGTGGGAGAAAATGCTTCTGTGTACTAAGAAAGCAAGCTCCAGACCCCTGTGGTCCAGAAACCAAAGAACAGGGAAGTACAAGTAGAGTCAGTAGCTTCTCTTGTCTTATCTCAAAGGAGATAGTGCCTGCTACTGGAGCTGATCCTGGAATTTGGTTGACTTATTAACTCTGCGCCCAGAGTTGGCCTTCTGAAGGGCAGACTTGTGCTGGGCTTGTTATTAAGAGAGGGTTTTATGTCTCTAGTCCTTTCATTCCCATTTTCTGCTCTATTTGGTCAATCTCCATTTTGTGGGTCTTACCTCTCCACTCTGACTCTAGATATTTGAGAGCAAGGTTAACTAAGACCACATTTTAGTTCTAGTTCACTGTGCCTGGCACCCAGTTAGAGGTTCGATAAAGCATGTATCTACCCTTCCCTAGCTGTGCAGAACTCACTTTCTTTGTAAGCAGTGAAGATATTCGTTGAGAATGAGGTCTCTCTGCTGTTACTTTTTCACTTTACAAATTCAGGGGCCAGAAAGCTACATCCCAGACTACAAAATTTGCAAAATGAAATACAGGGCCCATTGTTTAAAAACTATTACAATTTAAAGATGGCAACAGCAGATCATTAAAACCAGCATGGGCTCTTTTGAGCACAGATCCCCATGTAACTGCACAGTCAGGTTGGTGTGCAGCTATTCTGAATGCCTTGAGGGAAGGGCAAAATAGATCTCCCTGATCAACCCTCAAACAAACTCTGGGGTCATTACCTTAACTCAGCCCTTTCCTTGCTCTTATTCCGCTAATAATATCCCACGAAGTCTGGTGACTTGTCCCAAATACCTCCTTCTCCTCCTCCCAATGAGAATGCCATTGTCACCGCAGATAAACATTTTTGGTATGACCTTGGCTGTGATAATCAATTCTTTCCAGTTTTTCCAGGACATTCCTTGTTTTAACAGTGAAATTCACATGTTCTGAGAACACCAGATTTCATGGGTCAGTTCTGGGTGAAGTGGGAATTTGGCCACTCTAACTTTGACCCTTTTAATGGGTTCAAGCTAAGCTGTGGTCATCTGGGGAGGGCCACACCGGGTTACAAAGAGGTAAACGCGAGTTAGAAGTTGTACTTTAATAATCTTGACTTATGTACATGAATCATCAGAAGTTGAATGAATATGCTTGAATTATTTAATTGAAAAAATTATATAACCATCAATAAATTTTTCTGTTGCCAAATATATATGCAATACATGCATACTTCTTAGAATACCTTAACCTTTTAAAAAATGTAATTTCTATTGCATAGGCTATTTCTCATCTACTGTGTATATTATTTTCCAATAAAAGTCTTCATGAAAAAGAAAAAAGAGACATGACCAGAATCCTATTACTATCATTCTTCCCTTTGAATATAAAACCAAATAAAAGACAAACAGGCATACAACCCTTAACCCAAAATAATAATAATGAAACCTAAGATCCAGTGATAATGGTTTTGAAAGGCACTTCGTCACTTACCCCTTCTCAAAGTACAATTCCATGAAGTGGCAAGAAGCATAGGGAGGAAGGAGTCCGTTGTAAGTATCTAGTGCCATCTGTAGGCCACTCACAGTAGTGTCATGCTATAGAGATTTGAAACAAATCATTTTATCACCTGTTCAGATTCACATTCAATAGGTATAAAGCACTTGTAGAGCACCGTGATGGCTTATAATTCAATTACATTTCCCATGCACCCTGCCATGGCCTAATAAGTAGAGAAAGAAATAACTAATTTTGGTTGACCATCAGCTGTGTGCGAGGCAGTATGATTTAGATATGTATCATTATTTTCATTTAAAAATGAAGAAATTGGTCAGACGTGGTGGCTCATGACTGTAATCTCAGCACTTTGGGAGCCTGAGGTAGGCGGATCACTTGAGGTCAGGAGTTTGAGACCAGCATGACCAACATGGTGGAACCCCGTCTCTACTTAAAAAAAAAAAAGAAAAAAAGGTGGGCATGGTGGTGTGGGCCTGTAATCCCAGCTCCTCAGGAGGCTGAGGCAGGAGAATCCCAGGAGGCAGAGGTTGCAGTGAGCTGAGATGGCACCACTGCACTCAGAGGGCAACAGAGCAAGATTCCATCTCAATAAAATAAAAAAAAATAGTTTAAAAAATAATAAAAGATGAAGAAGTTGAGAGCCAGGGAAATTAAGCAACTTGCTTAATGTCATACAACCCTAAAATGGAAGAAAGTAAATTTGAATCAAGTTTCCTTAAGTGCTGTGCCTTTTTGAAATATTTTGAAATACATTAATGCTAGATTATCTTTTTCTGTAGATTAGCATCATTTGTGATTTAAAGTTGTGGAAGAATATATGAGGTTTAAATGTTCAGGGAAGATAAAATACAAGGAAGTATAGGGTGCGATTTAAAAATAATTGTAAAGCTAAATGTTTACCCCAGAATGGCTGGAGGGTACAGGGGAGTGGTTTTCAGTCTCCTTTCTGACACTGATTAGTGATCTAATCTTAGGCAGTCCTCAAGTTCCATATCTACAAAATTGGGATAACATTTGGCTGCCTAAACTGTGTGTGCACATATTCGAAAGGGCCTAGAAGTAAACAAATAGAGAAAAAAAAAGGAGCTATGGATATGACATGCTGGAAGTCACACCACAAGTTAAAACTAGAAATCAGATTAACCACTAGAAAAACTGGCAGAACTGACTAATTCCAGGCCTACCTGAGGCTATTTCCCTAGTCCATATCATTTAGTGCTCCTGATAATAGACAAACTTCTCTGTATCTTCAGTCACATCTTTCACCTTCTTGCATAAATGAAAACATGACTTTCTTTCTCCAGCCACAGCTGAGAAACATTTCATCATGGAGATATGAGTGAGAGGAGTCAGCATGGTATGTCCTGTTTCCCTGCTCATCCCAGACTCCATGGGCAGGTATCTGAATGTATAATACAACTGTAGAATTTGCCCCCAACACTGTATCTCTCTCCCTGGCTTCTCCAAGATGAAAGCCCATTCTAAGATCTCTTGCCCTCTTTTATTTCTACTCCCAAGTGTAGCTCTAACTTTGAGTTGCAGTCCTTCTTCCCTTTCCTCCTTCTATTCCCTTTGCCATCTGGAGTTTTCTGCTTAGATGCCCCATGGTATTTCAAACCCATTGTCAAATCAGTACATTTACCTGGTCCAAGACCACCTCCTTCCTGCCATTGAGAACTGAAAACTTGCCTTCATCTGGGGCTTCACCTTCCCCATCATTGCCCTCCACCCACTTCCAAATCATCACTGAGAAGGCACACTCAGCTTTTCTTGTACCCTGACTCACCCCTTTTCCTCTCCTGTTGCTTCCCTAATTTTAGGGAATTTTTTTAGGCCACACCCCCATTTTTCTAGACAATCACAAAAGCTTTCTACACCATATCCTGTTCCCAACATCCAGTCATGCTACAAAATAATTAATTTCCAAAATGCTCCTATCCTGTCACCTCCGCCCTGCCTTCCCTGAGCAAACACTGACAGGGGGTTCTCCCTAGCTTCCTTGCTTCTTTCTACAACTAAACAAAGAAGCAACAGGACAAGATGGCCCTACAGCTGCCATCCAGCATAAACTTCTGACACTCTATATAGGGGCTGTCTAAAAACTTTCTGTAATGATGGAATGTTGTATATCTGTGCTGTCTAATTCAGTAGCCACTGGCTATATGTGGCCATTGAACACTTGAAATGTGGCCAACAGAACTGAGGGACTTAATTTTTCATTCTACTTAATCATGATAAATTTAAATGTAAATAGCTACTTGTGGTTACTGGGTTCCATATTGAGCAGCACAGTTAGCATCCACTAATTTGGTACCACCTTTTCCATGCAACATTACTGGCCTTCCACCTCTGTCCTAATAATTCACTTTCTTTGTCCTACACACTAGTGAGGAGCACTTACTAACCCCTTTCATCTTGATGTGTTGAATGTGCTACCTTGTCCCAGTAGCCTTTCTGTTTCTCTTCTCTACTCTCTTGGAACACAAGGGATGGCTAGCTTGTCTGAGGTGCCAAAGCACTTGGCTGAATGGCATTTCCATACTGTTTTGTATGGTGTTTATATTTGTCTTCTTGTTAGTATTAGATTATAAATCCCTTAAAGGCCAGAATGATGCATTTAATTCTAAAAGCTTTGTGTAAGTGCCTACCACATACAAGGTGATGGGAAAATGAAGATAAAGAAGATGAGGTCCCGTGTTCCAAGAGATCACATACTTGAACAAATGGATGTTAAATGAAAACAAAAATACTTACTGCAGAATACATAATAAGTTTTTTGTAGTTTGGCATCTCAGTTGCTCTCTTCATGTGATTGAGGATTTCATTGATCAGGACACCTTAAAGGAGATAAGTCAGTAACCAAGCTGAAGCAAACATAAGCTTCTGTTTTAGTTGATTAGCTTTTTGTCAATTCATAGTTGGGGACTCTCCCTGCCATGACTTAAGAAGAGGGACAAAGATCTAATTTTGTTGAGCATCTGCTCTGTGTTAGATAGTGTGATTTAGATACTTTTTTCTTTAGCTGAATCCTATTTCCCAACCCTCATTTATAGGTAAGGAATCTTAAATTCAGAGATATTAAGTGACTCACACAGCCAGGTAAGGAAAGCTGGATTGGCACACTAGGACTCTACCATATCAGGTTTTGTTAAAGGTCTGGTTAGGAGGCTGATAAGCTTGGATGGAACTTCAGATGGCTTTTTCAGATCATAAAAGAGAATTTTTAGCCCACGTTCTTCTCCAGAGCAGACCTGAAATGACAGCACGGCACGTACTCCTCCGTTTTCACCCCTCTTGCTTCTACTCTGTGGCAGTCAGACCTGAGGGAGGCCATGGGAGAAAGCAGCTCTCTGGATGTTTGTACAGGTCATGGACTATTCTCTGTGGACCATTTCTCCAAGTTACCCTAGATGTCACTACTGGGGGGACAGCCAGCATCTTTAGCTTTCATTTGAGGTTCTGTCTGTCTTCAGTAGAGGAAATGTTTTGTTCTTCACACTTCACATCTGAACACCTAACTGCTGTTGCTTCTGAGGTGGTGAAAGGCAGATGCAGAGCTTGGGGTCTTTATCCTATTTGTAGGCACTGAAGGTTGTGAGGTACCTTGTGGTGCCAAAACAGATCCTGTTTTAAGGACATGTTGCTTCAGAGATGTCTATAACCATCTGGTGTGTCTGTTGGTCTCTTTACCCGGCATGTGCTCTCCTGGCTTGAGAATGACCAGTGGGGGGAGGGGGGAGAGAGAGGGAGAGAGAGAGAGAGAGAGAGAAAGAAAGAGAAGAATGTGTGTTTTGTAATGAGCAGGCCACTGATATTAACAGATGGACTATAATCTCAGGTTCTGTAGTCCACTCAGCAAACACATACTGAACAGCTATGATGGGCCAGATACTATGCTAGGAGAATTGGACCTGGTCCCTGCCCTCTAAAAACTCTAACAGAGTTAAGAAGAGACAGGTCTGTACATCAGTAAGTATAAAAAAGGGTTAATTAAGGAGGCAGGGGATCTACTCTTTCTGTAGATGCTGGAATTTCCTTGAGGATGAACAGGAAAATCTGATGTACATGTCTAACAGATCTAAATCCCTTCATCTCAGAGAGGGTTGCCCTGTGGAATGCATTAGGGACTTTAGCTTGATTAGCATGCCATGTTGGTGCTAAACTCTGTGACCAAGCTCTTGGGAGCCATGACAGACACCTACAATCAGAAACTTGCCCTTTGTCAACAAGTGCCTTTTGTTCAGGCTGCAGTTCTGGTAATGAATATATCAATTCTTAGTTCTGGGATGATTACCCCCTTATCGCAGGAGTGATTAGGGGTGACTATCATGATTCTCCTCAGGCTCTGGCATACCAATATTCTGTTTTATAAGTGGAGAAACTGAGGCTCAGAGTAGCTCAGCAACTTAATCAGATTATACAACTTGTAAGCAGATAAGGAGGGCTTTAAATCTAGCATGTCCTGCTTCAAAACCTTTATTTGTAATCATTAGACCACACTATAGTGGAAAGCTATCTTTGAAGTTATGTGTTGTATCCTTTATTAATTCTTCATAAACTAGACAACATATCATTGATCTGAAAATATAAACTTTGCTTCCTTCACTTCTAGTCTACAGCAGAGGTTGGCAAACTTTTTCTGTAAAAGACCAGAGAGTAAATGTCTTATGCTTTGTGGGTTATAAAATCTGTTGCAGCTACTCAACTCTGCGGTGATAGCATGAAAGCAGCAATAGACAATACATAAATGAATGAGTGTGGCTGTATTTCAATAAAACTTTATTTACAAAACCAGGTAGTGGGCTGGATTTGGCATACAGGCAGTAGTTCATTAACCTCTGGCCTAGAGCAAAAAGAGCTCTCTTTTCACTGGTAAATTTGCCTCAGGGATTTTTTTGGGGTGTGTGTGTGTGTGTGTGTGTGTGTTACTGAACAGTGTCATCCCTGAAGTTAAATGATGAAATAAAAATTCCAGACTGGGAAAAGTAGTTCATGCCTGTAATGCCGGCACTTTGGGAGGCCAAGTGGGAGGACTGCTTGAGCCCAGAAGTTTAAGACTAGCCTGGGCAACATAGGGAGACTCTGTCTTTGAAAAAAATTTTAAAAAATTTAGCTGGGCATGGTGGTGCATGCCTATAGTCCCAGCTATTTGGGGGGCTGAGGTGGGAGGATTGCTTGAGCCTAGGAGGTCAAGGCTACAGTGAGCCATAATCATGCCGCTGCAAGCCTGGAGGACAGAGCAAGAAGACCCTGTCTCAAAAACAAATACACAAACAAACAAACAAAAAATACAAAGAAACAAAAACAAAACAAACTAACAAAGAAAACCTGCAAAGGTCAGAAGATGGCCCTGATGTTTCCACACCACTCTTTGTCACCTAGACAATGTGGGTTTTCTGTGCAGGACTGTGTTCAGCTGTGTCATCATTCAACAAGCATGTAGCTGACAAATCTCTCTTGCCTAGCCAGATCTGAACAATAGTCTGAGCTTTTGTTTTGGCAGAACCACACAGGAAAAAATTTCCTGCTTAGCAATGGCGCTGGACTTTTCCCAGAAAGTAGGACAGCTGGTTTCACAAGTGCCAGCTTTTAGAATCCAAGATCAGAGAACATCTCAGACAAGGACTCTTAGAGACAGAGTCTAGTTTAATCTCCTCATCGGGGAGTAAAACAGAGATCCAGAGAGGGGAATTGGCTTCTCTCAAATGTAATCTTCTGGTATCCAAAGGGGAATAAAAGAGAAAACAAGAGGAAAATGGGGCAATTCCATTTCTTATTAATATATACGCATCCCTACATCTAGTATTAGACTACTGTCAATTCTCATCTGGCATAAAGCTTGTTGGGAGTTTATTCAAATGCAGATCCTGATTCAGCTCATTTGGGGGTGGGGCCTGAGGTTCTGTATTTCTAGTCATGTGGCAGTTGATGCCAATGCTGAAACGTAGGCTGTACTTTGAGTTGTGAGGGGCTAGATGCCTGATTCCACCATAACTAGGTTGGGGGAAATAAATCAAGAGTCCACTTCCACCATCTGATGGGGCTTGGGACTGAGTTACACTGCTGGCACCTGGTGGGCTCAAAATGAGGCTGAGTGCTTGTGTGGATCCCAAGGCACCCTCTACATCTTTTGTTGTTATGATTGAGCTTCTTCCTGGGTTCTGCCCATACACACGGCCTGTATCCTGCCTGGTAATTTTTTCCAACACTCCACATTCCATCTAAGACTCCTCTCTGGAGCCTTTCCCATCCTCAAGGGCTAGATCTCATTGCTCATGTGTTTAATGTGAAATAAAGACTTACACATTTCTACCATGTCTGTCTCTGTGCCATACAATCAGGATTTCTGTAGTAGCAGGTCTACAACATCCTCATGTCATCAATGGCCACTGTCCTAAATTTTTTGCCCCAACCTACTTTATTCATCTCACATGAATTTGCTCCTGACCATCCTGGTTTCATACCTAATTCTCCTGGTTACAGCTTGCCTCACTCTTTGTACTTGGTGTGCGGCCCTGCTTTTCTAGCTGTAATTGACTCCTTTTCTGGTCAGTAATTTGAATTCTTTCCCTAGTTAAGTAGCCTTAGTGAATATCCTCCCAGTCTGGTCCAGCCCTAGTAGGCTTTGCCTCTATGCATTCTCTTGGGATTTTGATGAATTTGTTCTGATACTGTGATGAATAGTGTCTGGCAATGGCAGGAATCATGATGCGATTGTATTAATCTCAAAATGCCTAGAATATGTTTGTTAACCTGACTTGGACCATCTCAGGGTTTTAGGAAAACAGGCCACTTTTGTTATACCTCCCACTTGAAAAATTCCCCTATAGGCCACAGGACACAGTTGATTTTCATGGGGCTCAGACATAGATCCTTGATTCTTTGATCTGGAAGGGATGGAAAGGATCATTTAGCTTTAGCTTTTCCAGATAGAAAACTAAGGGCCCATAATTATAATAACATATGATGTTTATTGACAGTGTATTATATACCAGGTGCTGTTTGTTCTAAGCCCTTTGAATACATACATTCATTTTAATCCTCACTGTCTATGAAGTAGGAATCATTAATATCCCCATTTTGCAGAATGGAAGCTGGTACAAGAGTGATTAAGTGAACTGCCTGAGGTCACAGAATTGATTAGTGGAGGGACTGGGACTCAGACCCGGATCATTCAACCACAAATCCAATATGCTTCTCTAATTTTTTAATACTTACCCCCCTGGAGCCTGGATTTCTCTTTCTGCTTGTGAATTCCATAGAGGGACAGGAGGGACAATTCTGACAATTCTCTCAACTTAGTCATGGCGTCCTCAGTGGCCCAGGAGGGTAAAGTGAAATTGTGAATACTCTGTAGCAAAGAAAAAGAAAGAAAAATGTATGTGTAGTTTTGCTTACGACTATCCTCTTTGTTGACTTATTTTATCCTTTTTCACCCTACAAGAACTAGTAGGGCCAGACTTTCTTGTCCTGCCATTTCTTTCTAAGAGAACTTCATATTGTGATAAGTAGTGGTATTGACTTTCAGAAGAGAAGCTTATGTAAATTAATTTGCCCTTTCCTACCCAGTCCATAGCTTTTGGTTTAACTCTGGATCAGTAGATGGCTCATATTTTGTAGAGTAAGGGTGCAGTATGGAAATAATATCTCATTCCTTTATAAAAGGATTAGAAATCTTTCTATGAACATGACAGAGTTAAATGTTTTCTTAAAAGCTGAATGAGCTGCCGGGCATGGTGGCTCATGCCTGTAATCCCAGCGCTTTGGGAGGCTGAGGCAGGTGGATCATGAGGTCAGAAGATCAAGACCATCCTGGCTAACACAGTAAAACCCCGTCTCTACTAAAAATACAAAAAATTAGCCCGGTATGGTGGCGTGCACCTGTAGTCCCAGCTACTTGGGAGGCTGAGGCATTGAGAATCACTTGAACCCAGGAGGCGGAGGTTGCAGTGAGTCAAGATTGCTCCACTATACTCCAGCCTGGGCGACAGAGCAAGACTCCGTCCCCACCCCCACCAAAAAAGATGAATGAGCTGCCTGAGAAGCCAGTTAGGAAAGGCAATATATTTGTGGAGCCTTCAGTAATATATTCCCCCCTACCCCCAACAGAGTCTAGTTTGCTGACTTGTTTTTTGTTTTCAGAGACAGGGTCTTGCTCTATCACTAAGGCTGGAATGCAGTGGCCCTCACAGCTCACTGTAACCTCTAACTTCAGGGCTCAAGCAATCCTCCCACTTCAACCTCCTGAGTAGTTGGGACTACAGGTGCATACCACCACAAGTGGCTAAATTTTTTTTTTTTGAAACAGAGTCTTGCTGTGTTGCACAGGCTGGAGTGCAGTGGCATGACTTCTGCTCACTGCAACCTCCGCCTCCTGGGTTCAAGTGATTTTCCTGCCTCAGCCTCTCGAGTAGCTGGGATTACAGGCATGTGCCACCACACCTGGATATTTTTTGTATTTTTAGTAGAGATGAGGTTTCATCATGTTGGCCAGGCTGGTCTAGAACTCCTGAGCTCAGGCAATCCATCCACCTCAGCCTGTCAAAGTGCTGGGATTATAGGCATGAGCCACTGCACCTGGCCACACTTAGCTAATTTTTAAAAGTGTTTTGTAGAGGCAGCGCCTTGTTAAGCTGCCCAGGCCCATCTTGAACTTCTAGCCTCAATGATCTTCCCGCCTCAGCCTCCCAAAAGTGCTGAGATTACAGGCAGGAGCCTCCACACCTGGCTGTAGTTCACTAACTCTTGACGAAAGCCTGCACCTTGCACACAGTAGATACTTGGTAAATATGCGTTAAATGAATGAATAAGTACAAGCAGGGCAGGTAGAGACCTTGTGCCAATATTTATTACCCATTAGGAAGAGTTGATTAGGAGTCCCCCAGTTTCAAAGGCAGGATTGAGAGAAAGTGAGTTCATGAAAGAGGAGACCAGAGTGGAGTGACCTACGGAGGAAATAAGTGAGAGAGATTTGGAAAAGAGATCACATAACATGGCCACATTTTGGAATAGCTCAGTTCAAACTGTAGCAAGGAAGAAAAAAAATCAAGACTGGAATGAAAATGTGGACTCTTGTTTTCACTGAAGAGTCTTTTGCAAGGCCAATGAATTTTCACTGAAATAGATGCTGATGATAAAGTGAAAATATGGGAAAGTAGCATGTGATTGGGTCAATTAACTCTAGGATGGGTGGAGGCAAACTGTGTCATCAGTTATTAAGATAGAACTATGGAAGTAATTGCTGCCCCCTACACTCTTATGATGACTTCAAAGTTAGAAGTCAATATGAATTAGGTGGGTGGGTAGTCACAATCTTGCCCAGTATTTAGTGAACTAGTTGGGAAAACAGGAGTAGAGAGTACTCCTTTTGGCCAGAAGGTGGAGCATGGTGAATGAAAAACACCATGTAACCTTGAAAAACAATCATAATTTATCTGACCACAAAGGATACTTCAAATGCATCGCAAAGCAAGAAAAGTTCTTTCTTGATAAGCAAATACAAATAGCCTGGCTTATAGTTTGCTTGTTTATTTCTACATTCAGAAATCAGGTAATTTCACCTCCTCCCTCCCTCCCTCCCTCCCTCCCTCCCTTCCTTCCCTTTCATTCATTCATTTATTTATTTAAAGACAGAGTCTTGCTCTGTTGCCCAGGCTGGAGTGCAGTGGCACGATCTTGGCTCACAGCAACCTCCACCTTCCGGGTTCAAGCAATTCTCCTGCCTCAGCCTCCCAAGTAGCTGGAACTACAGGCGCCTACCACCATGTCTGGCTAATTTTTGTATTTTTAGTAGAGATGGGGTTTCACCGTGTTAGGCTGATCTCGAACTCCTGACCCTGTGATCCGCCCGCCTTTGCCTCCCAAAGTGCTAGGATTACAGGTGTAAGCCACTGTGCCTGGCCTCCCCCTCTTTCTTTATAACAACATTGCCTTTTCATTAAGACCCAGGACAGGAACCCAGCATTTTTGAGTGGCTGCAAAATAAATAAGCTCCTACTGAATCCAAGGGGGAAAAAAAACAAAGTGGAAACTAATAGAAGAAAAGCAATTTTGCTTGTAATTTTCTAAAAGATGCAAACATAAATAATACTAGAGAGAAAAGAGAAGTCAGGATTTTTAAGTACCATAAGAAAGTTGTGAATTATGTTTCAATGTCAAAAGAAGCATAAGTAATACATTCATAAAGAAGTACAGATACTCATCTGTTTCAAAATCAGCATAAATCATAAAATCAGATTGCAAGTTAACCTTTGATTTTTTGTCTTTTACCTCACAATACAAAGGGTCGTAGATTTTACTCCAAATTCCAAAAAGGTCCTGGCCATGGAATCCTGAAAGTTTTGGCAAGGTAGCTATAAAATCCTGAAACACAAACAGAGAAAAGAAAATTCCTACACAGGTTTCTCAGGTTCAGCACTATTGATATTTTGGTCTGGACAATTCTTTGTTGTGGGGAGTTGTCCTGTACATTACAGGTTGTTTCACAGTATCCTGGCCTCTACCCACAAGATGCCAATAGCATTCCTAATCTCCCACTTGTGCAACCAGACTGTCTCCAGACATTGCCAAATGTTCCCTGTGAGGCAAATGTGCCCCTGTTGAGAAACGCTGTTCTTCACAGAAAAATGCACAGTAATATTGGTTATGATGATGCCATTCCAAAAAATTTTACAAACACGAATTGATTATTCCTTATTACTACTTTTAAAATGTAGATAGATGCTGGCTGACTGCTACATGTTCCTGGTTTGTGCTGGAATTAGATTGAAGTGTACTGCCTCAGATTCTTTTTAGAAGTGGGTAAAGTGTAACTAACGTGTAAATACCCCCCAGGTAAGAAAGGCACGCATATTTCGGGCCAGCACATCCAGGAAAATTCAACAGAAATAGGACTTGGTTTTCGGCTATACATATAAAAATTGGATGGAATGCAAATTTTTTGCTAGGTTCTGTATGATTCTTGAATTGTCGCAATAATGAGACCCAATGTTCGGCTATCTGACTGCTGAAATTGGCAGCCATTTCTGGAAAGCCTTTTGGAAGATATTGTCTGTCTGATGGATGAAATTTCTAGGGAACTACAATTTGCCAATATTAACCCCGATAGATTTTCATAAAATAAATAGAAATTATTATTAAAGAGCTCCTATTGCCATCTCCTCAAACATAAAAGCTCCAGGGCCAGATGACTATCATAGAGGAATTCTACCAGGCTTTTCAAAAGTAAATTATTCTACTGTTATTTCAACTGTTCTGGAGCATAGAAGATGAAAGAAAACTTTGAAAAACTTCTTATGAATTAAGTGTAACATTGATACTGACAAAGATTGTCCCCAAAATAAAATTATTAGTTCAATGCCACTTGTAAATATCAATGGGAAAGTCCTAAGTAAAATAATAGGAAGTAAATTCAATGTCACATAAAAGGAAATGGGTTTGATTTGAGAAATGTAAAGATTGTTCAATATTGGTAAATCTATGAATGTAATCAATCATTATAATTGATCCAAGGAGAAAAATAATTTGATTATATTTGAAAATGTTAAAACAATCATTTAGGAGATTAACCTATACTGATTAAAAAAAATCACTCACGAAAATAAGAAAGGTGGATATTTCCTTAACTTGATAAAAATATATATTTGGGTTCAAAAGCCAGTATGCTTATTAGGAAAACTCCTCTGAAATCAGAAATAAGACAAGAATACCCACTACCAACACTGCCCATAACATCATACTGTAAGTAGTGGCCAATGCACATAGGCAAAAGAAAGAAATCAGAGGTACACATTTTTGAAAACTGGAGATACGCTGTTATTATTTGCAGATACTGTAAACCTGAAACAAACAACAAAAAATGTAAAGACATATGTGAAGAAAACCCTAAAATAATCTTTAAAATAAAACAAGTAGGAACATGTACCATATTCTTAGAAAGGAAGATTTGACAGTAAAAAGTTGCAAATTCTCCCTAAGTTAAATAAATTTAATATGATCCTAACGAAAATACTAAAAATTTAAAAATACTTTTGGAACTAGACAAGCTGACTCTAAAGTTCACAAAGAAAATTAAAACATAGCCATGGAAGCTCAGAAAAAGTAGAGCAATGAGGGATGACTAGCCTTTTAGATAGTAATGCATATTACAAGGTCTTAATAATTAAAACCCAAATTTTGGCTAATAAACAATAAAAATCACATAAATAGACCCCACACATATGGGGATTGTAATATATAATAGCTTAAATAAGTGGGAAAAATGAACTATTCAATAAATAATGATGGGGCAATTAGATAATCTTCTGGGAAAAAACTTAAGCAGGATACATACTTCATACTTCCTACCAGTATGAACTGCAAATGAATTCAATATATAAATGTAGAAATGAAGCTAGAGTGGAATTAGAAGAAAGCATTACAGACTTCTTTATAACCTAGGGTAGGGAAAGCTTTTCTAAATATGACTCAAAATATAGAAGCCATGTAAGAATAAATTGATACAGAACCTATATTGCAAGAACACAGTAAGCAAAGTCAATAGAACAACATTTTTTTTTAAACGCCATTCATTGTCTGTGGTATTGTGATATATATATTTGGTTTTCATCTCCATTTTCTGCCATACAACTCCTAAAATCCTTGGAGTCTCCAAAGTATGGCTTTTTGTGTGCTAATGACTGATTGATGGCTGGCAGTCCCTGGCCAGCTTCAAGATGAGGACTGGTCACCAGAAAGCCAAGGCCAGGATTAGAGGGTTGGGACTTTCCCCCCTACTTCAGAACCTCTGGGGAGGGGAGGGAGTTAAAAGTTAAGTTGATAGCCAATAGCCTATGGCTTAATCAATCATGGCTATGCAATGAAATCTCCATATAAAGGCCAAAAGGACAGGGTTCAGAGAGCCTTCAGACAGCTAAACACATAGAGGTTCCTGGAATGTGGTGGTCCTGAAGAAGGCAGGCAAGCTCCTTGTAATATCCTTTGTAATAAACCAGTAACTGTGTTTCCCTGAGTTCTGTGAGCTGCCTCTGCAAATTAATCGAACCCAAAGAGGAAGTTGTGAGAACCCCCAACTTAAAGCCAGTCTGTCAGAAGTTTGGAGGTCTGGACTTGCATCTAGTGTCTGAGGTGGCGGGTTGAGGGTGGCTAGTTTTGGGGCCTGAGCTCTCAACCTGTGGGATCTGATGCTATCTCCAGATAGATGGTGTCAAAACTGAATTGGAGGACAGCCAGGTGGTGTGCACTACAGAACTAGCTGCCTGTTGGTGGGAAGAAATCCCCCATATTTGGTCACAGAAGTCTTCTGTTTGTGTTGATTGGTGTTGTTGAATGAAAAAAATAGGAAAAAGCATGTTGAGTGAGTATGCTTTTCACACACAAAATATCACAGACAGAAATGTTAAAATATATAGAAAAAGCTTCTAAAAACTTATAGTAAAAGGAAAATCAATCATCCAAAAGAAAAATAGTCAAGGGATATTGATATAAAAGGAAATACAAATGGCATTTAACTGAGGAGAACACACGGACACATAGAGGGGAACAGCACACACTGGGGCCTCTGGGAGGGCGGAGGGTGGGAGGAGGGAAAGGGTCAGGAAAAATAACCAATGGGTACTCGGCTTAATACCTGAGTGATGAAATAATCTGTACAACAAACTCCCACGACACGTGTTTACCTATGTAACAAACCTGCGCTTGTACCCCGAACTTAAAATAAAAGTTAAAAAAGAAATAAAACCCCTCAAAACAACCCAAAAAATGGCATTTAACTAGAAGATACCCAAAGTCACTCATCACAAGAAAAAAGTACTATAGTATAATGTTGCATAATAGTTATGATAGTGAGCTTCCTTGTCTTATTCCTAATTTTAGAGGGGATGCCTCTAGTAATATTATTTTCCACTTAGTAGATTTGCAAAAATCCCCAGAGTGGTCCACATACTGTTGGCAAGATTGTGGAGAAATGGGCACTTTCATGCAGTACTGATAAAAGTAGAAAGTAGTAAAACCCTTTGGAGGATAACTTAAGATTTCAAATTGACCCAGAACGTCTACTTCCGGGATATTATCCCACAGGTATTCTTGTGAAACTATTTAGATGCACAAGGTATTCATATATGCTGTTTGTAAAAATGAAAGATTGAAAAATGACCCATATTTCTATCAATAGGAGCTGGTTAAATAAATTATGGCATAAATGTAAATATTACACATTTGTAAAAAACAAAAAGGAAAAGAAAGAAAAGGAGGAAACTCTTTGTATATAGACATAGAAATATTTCCAAGATACGTTGTTAAATTGAAAAAGACAAAACAAAACCAAGGTGCTCAACCCTATGAATAGTATACCACTTTCATGTAACAAAAGGAGAAACTATCAGTATATGTTTATGTTTGTATATGCATAAGAAAATTGGAAGACTACATAAGAAAATAATGCTAGTGGTTACCTGTGGGGCCGTGGAGACTTCCACTGTATTGGTTTTTGTATTTTCAAATGTTTGGACAGTATGAATGTATTATTCATTGAAAAGATTATTTTAAAAAGTACACAGTATTTTATTTATCTTTTGTATTGTGCTGAAATGGGTATTTTGCAAATTAGAAACACAGAAACAAAAGAGACTGTGCTTTGTATATGAAGACAATAGTCCCAAACCCTCAACCTGAATAAGGCAGGTGATTTAAGACTTGTATTTATTCTCATCCAGCTACTTACTTACACTTGGTTCCTCTCAAGACCATGGGTAAAGGATTCAAAAGGACTGGCTTGTCTATAGGTTTGTGACCCCTGTACAGGGAGTGAAAGCCAGAAGTGATGACTTCCCTCATTAAATATTCTAACCCATTGCTATAACCAGCCACTGACAGATGCATTCATCCCATACTTTTCAGAAGCCAAAGCTTCATCTTGTGTCTTGGCCCTCACACTCAAGTACACCACTAAACAAAACTAGCTTTTAACCTTGTAAGGGTGCAGCCTCTTCTGAAATTCTTCCGATTTCAAAGTCTCATTCTCAAGTTCTTGAAAACGAGGGCAGTTCCTGAAAGGCAGGTATAGCAACTGAGGAAAGAGAAAAGTCATAAAACCTTTATGAGTCAGAAGAACTTTGCTAAAGATGCTGCAGCAATATTTTAAGCCTCATTAGGTCCAAAGCAACCTTAATAAAAGATTCACATGTGTTTTGAGATGACTGGAAATTCCAAAATTGAGGAGAAAGAATGAAATGATCTGTAGGTCTTAAAATAGTAGGATATGTATTCAGAACTGAAAATCCTTTTTTTTTTCTTTTCATAAATTTGCTGTAATAGGACTGTGCTGTCGGTAAATATTTACACTTCTCTTCTCGATCTTCCATGTGAACAACTATTATCTTCCTTCCTTCCCAGTCCATTTCTTGCACTAGGTGCCTATCTGTACACCTCCCCCACCCCCGCCTCCCCTGCGCAACACATGTATGTATGGGGAAATGAATTTGATTCTGGAAAAAATCTTAAGTCAATTAAACACTCATTGACTTCAGTTTTTGCAAATTTGCAGACCATTAAAATAAGAATACATATTAAATACTTAGAAAAATATACCTCAAAAACCTGTTGTGAGGACAAAGTGATCATCCTAGAATTAGTTAAAATTTGACAGTATTTTGTAACTTAAACTATAAGCCACAGGTTTGTGACTCTCAAATTTATTTTGTTGCCCTTACTTTCCGTCTGTGGCTAGTCCTGTATTTCTACCTCTTGGTAGAAATACAGGCAATTGTCAGGCAAGCTATTGTCAGGCCAGTGCCCAAAAGTACCACTTAATCACATGCATATAACAGTGAAGAATGTATACAGGTTTCTTTTATGTCCATTGCTTTAAGTCTAAATTTGCATGCATGGCTTTCAAATGTTTCCATAGGAGAAATTACATTGTTGAGAGAAAAAGCACAAGACTATTCATTACAGGCCTGGATTATAATTAATTAATTTGGATGTTTCTCTTTTTCCTTAAATGTAACATGTACAGAGCTAAACTTGCATGTGTTACAAGAGCATTCTGGCTGTCCCTGAAGCCACAGGCTTAGGATCTCTGCATAAAACTGTTCCCTGCCTTGAACACTCCCCGACTGACTTCCGCTCCTCTTCCAGCCATCCTTCCCCAACCTCTATTATTAAGATGAATTCAACTTCATTTTTAACCCTTCCCTCTTTGTAATTTTCCCTGCTTTTGCCAATGACAGAATTTATCAACCTACTTCATAATCACTTTCTTTATCTTCATAGTCCCCTCCTAGTTCTGGCCACCACAAGTTGTGTTTCAACTCCTGTGAGAGCTTTCCATTTGGTAAATCAGCGTTCATTCTTTCAGCCATCCTAATTCATTCTTCACACAGCAGTTACACTAATATCTTTTATTATTTTTTAAGCACGACTTTTTTTTTCTGAAAAGTAGCCGTATATGAAAATAACTGTTTATTTGTATCTCAGCCCATCAGACCCCAGACTTTGTAAAACTGAACGTAACTTGTCTGCTAATACAAGCTCACTATGTCTTCAGCCTCGTCAGTCCTTTCTCTTCCAGGCATCTTTAACTGTTGATGTATTAGACCTAAGCAGGCATTTTTTAAAAGTATCAATCAGATCATGTCATTTTGTGGTTCATGACCTTCATTGGCTTTCCATTTTACCTAAAATTAAATCCAAACTCACCACCACATAGACCACATCAAGAGTCTGCATGAGTTGGCCTCTAGGAACTGCACTGCCCTCCTCTCCTATTACTGTCCCTTATCACTCCTCTCCAGCAGTGCTGTGGGCCTTCTTGCAGTCCCTGACGGCACTGGCTTAGGATCTCTGCATTAACTGTTTCTTGCCTTGAACACTCCCCAATTGACTTCTACCCCTCTTCTAGCCACCCTGCACCAGCGTCTATGATATTAACCTGTTTCATTTATTTCCAGGAACTCATCACCATCTGACATTATTTTATTTACTTTTTTTTTGAGATGGAGTCTTGCTGTGCTGCCCAGGCTGCAGTGTAGTGGTGTGATCTTGACTCACTGCAACCTCCATCTCCCGGGTTCAAGCAATTCTCCTGCCTCAGCCTCCTGAGTAGCTGGGACTACAGGTGCGCACCACCCACAGTTAATTTTTGTATTTTTGGTAGAGACTGGGTTTCACCACGTTGGCCAGGGTAGTCTCGATCTCTTGACCTCATGATCCACCAGCCTCGGCCTCCCCAACGTGCTGGGATTACATGCATGGGCCACTGTGCCTGGCTGCATTTAATTCTTATCATCTATTTCCTATAAAATGTAAACTTGATGAGAGTCAGGATCGTGTCTGTCTTGTTCACTGCTGCTTTGTTAGTGCCTGGCACAGGGCTTGCCATCTTGGTAGCTACTCAGAAAACATTTATTTTAAAAGTTGTCTCCTGTCCATCATTTCTGATTCGGTGTGTCACCTTGTCTTGCCTTGCTTCTCTTCCTCTAACATCTTTTACCATCTCATTTCAGGCCTCATTTCTTAATTCTCGAATTGCTTCAGTAGTTATTCTCTGAGGCTCCAGTGTCTTTTTCTTGCAAGCTATTGTCAGACAGGTGCCCAAGAATACCAATCATTGCATGTGCACAGTACTGAAGAATGTATACAGGTTTCTTTCATGTCCATTGCTTTAAGTCTAAATTTGCATGCATGGCTTTCAAATTTTTCCATAGGAGAAATTATATTGTTGAGAGAAAAAGCACACGATTGTTCATTAAAGGCCTAGATTTTAATTAATTACCTCCTGGATGTTAATTTTGTCTTCCATAAATTGAGTCAGACTGAAAATAAACAGAATAATCACCAAAACGTCTGTCTAGAATTTTGCAGTTTACAGTGTATTTTCCATTTTTTTTTTAAACTAACTTGACTTTCACAAATCCCTAAGAAGAAGTTAGGTGGGTGCTGTTTTCCCATTTTACAGAAAGGAAACTGAGGTTTAGAGAGGTTACTCAAGGTCATATATCTGGAGTGGCAGTTGGCTCTCAGATGTAGGTTTTCCAACTTCAAATCCAGCCCTTCTTCTAACATCATACTGCCTTTCAACTCAAGATTCCTTCTGGCTATTAAATTTAGATTCTCTAATCTGTGTCCAGTATAATCCAATATAATCAATTTTATTTTCCTTCTCTTTTTAAATAGGAACTCTTGGCACAGAAGAACTAGAACCTACATATTCACTCACAGCCGTGTTTTTGTGCTGCCTTCCTCTCCTTTCCTCCTTCTCCTCTGAGGTCTGGTTCAAGTTCTCACTCTCTTATGAAGACTTGAGTGACTGTCCTGTGGTAACTGCATGTATGTTTCATTCTCTGACTTCACCCAGCATATGTGGCTTGTACTTGAAATTATTGCCTGCTGTCTTGTAATATCTTCTACACATTTTGCACATGCTAATTTGCTTTCATCAAATAAATTATAAGTTCGAAAAACTTGGCCTCATATTTCTCTACAGCATTCAGCACAGCTAAATGCTGGGAGTAAGCTAGGGTTGATTGGTTTCATTAGATTTCTTAGCTGATATGAGAGAATTTTTTTGACCTTAGTGAATCAGATAGATGGAAGCCATAGGTAGATAATGTTCCTTGCTTCCCTCTTTCTCTGCCTCCATCTCCCTGTTTCGTTCCTCCTCTTCTACTAGCACCTGCATTCTCTTTCTGTGTACCTTAATTACTATTATTCAGGATTAAGGGTTAAATAGCTACTGTGGTCTATATTTTGCTGAATTTTGGTGCTGCTAGCTAGTCTTCATCTCTACAGAAAAGGCTGGTAAAAGTGATTATTTTTTCTTTCTAGAATAAAATATTCATAAATGCTTAAGAACACTGGTAATCATAATACTTCCCTCCTGATGTGAAGGGAAAGAGATATAAATAAATCATCCTGTCTTTTCAAGAAACAGCAGAAAAGTGGTTGGAGTAGATTTACCTCCAGTGACTTTCTACAAAGCATTTGGGAAAAATCCTTAAGTCACTAGATGCAGCAATTAAGTCAAATTTCTAAAGGTACTGGCAGGGCAAAGAGGATAGTTACCTATCCCAGAGGTCACTGGGCAAGAGTCTGGGTCCAGCAGTAAGGCTTAGCTTCAGCCATAGCTAGATGAGATGGTCATGTCTATGATGGGACTGTAGGAAAATTAGGAAGGGATTTCTTTGTCCCAAACTATTTTTTTCATATAGCCTTAAATTCCACACCTGGAAGATTAGATATATTTATTACTACTTTAAAAATATCAGTTCCTCTGAAAAGGTTAAAGAGTGCTTGATTGGTCCCACCCTGTACAAATACATTTGAGAGTTTCTCCCAAATAGCCCCATTCAGGCAGCTTGGTTTATAGTACTGGTTCTCAAACTTGGCTCCCCACTGGAATCATTGAGGGAGATTATTATTTAAAAACTGATACATGGGTCCACCTTCAGACATTCTGATTTCTTATGGGGAGTGCCCTGGGCGTCAGGATTTTTTTAAAACTCCCCAGGTGATTCTAATATGCAGCTAAGCCTGAGAATCATGATTTTATAGGGAAGAAAATTGCTCTGGAATGAAATAGGCCTGTTTTAATCCCAGAGTGATGCTTGCTAGCAGTGTGGCTTTGGACCAATTTGTTTGTTATTTAACCTCTCCAAGCTCTTTATTTCCCTCACTATAAAAGGAGAACAAGAATATTGTCCATTTAGAGTTGTTATGAAAGGTAACTCAATGACTCATATAAAATGTTGGGCAATAATTATGCACTCAGATCTTTCTTTTTTCCTCTACCTAGGAATGTGGATTTTCATGAGCAGAGGAGTGTTTGGCAGTATAGAGATCTTTGGATAATATGGAGAGAGGAGAAACCTGTGTGGGGCACCAAAAGCCTGGGAATTGAAGGCAGAACACTAGGAGTCTCTCTCTCTCTTTCTCCCCCCCAACCCCCGTGTGTGTGTGTATGTGTGTGTGTGTGTGTGTGTGTGTGTGTGTGTATGTGACGATGAGGGACAAATTACCAACAGTTGTAAGAGTGGCAAAACAAAGTGGGTCGTACAGATCCAAAGACAAATTTGGTTCCTACTCTCTCTTAACTAGGGCTTTCCATGTCCTAAATTGTCCTTTGTATCTTTATTTAAGAAAGAATTAAAACTTCACAGCTCAAGGAGTGTCCAGATTCCCAAATCCACAACTACTGAGTAGCCTGCTTTCCTCATTCTAGGTCTATCTGAAATCTCTTGGTTTTCCCAGAATACTGACCTGATCTTCAGAAAGAGGGACTGTGTGCACTGGGATGGGCTGCCAGGGTAGGGTGGGATTCCAGATGCTGTGACCCTCTGGGGGAAACAGAGCTGCCAGGTTGGTCATAGCACTCATCAAAGTCCGGTCAACATCTGTGCTTCGAATATAAACCTGGAGTAGGAAAATCAAAGCAGAAGTGAACATAAAGGGAACATGAGGTTTTTTTCTACAGAGCTGCCAAGGTATTAGAGAAAGAACGGGACATCCACAGTGAAATATGACAGACATTGTGGTAACATCTGAATCATAATATTTGTTAAGGAATGAGCAATATTAAGATCATGGTACAAAGCAACCTGGTTGGCCAATAGTTGAATTGACAAATGAGATCAATTAAGTCGTGGTTACTTGTCAAGCCAAAGTATTTATTCAAGTGTTCATAAAACCTTGACTCATATTCACAGATTTTTAGTAAGAAAAAGTAGCATAAAGAGGAATATATTTGTAAACAAGATCTCTGACTTGTATAAGTTTCTTGGAAAACAGGCAAAGCACTTTTATATACGCAGAATTATTTTAATTCTTTCAAAGTTCCCACTTTTGGCTCCCCAACTTGCCTGTTCATGTTTATAGGACTCATTCAAGAATTTTCTGTATCTCTTTCTTATGTACTCTCCAAGTTCATAATGCTGTTCCATGCCCAGCTACGGGAAAAAAAAAATAAAAGCAAAAATTAATGAAAGTGCTGTGATTCACATTATCATAAAAATTTGTGATTTTTTTCATTATATGTGTAGAATGAACAGTGGTATGCTTTCATAGTTCCACAATAATGACACATATTTAAATAAAACAAGAGAGCTGTAATCTTTAGTTACAGTTCCCTGACTCCCTGAGAAAACTCATTTATCTTCATTAGCACTTAACATAGAGATTTGCACATAGTAAGTGATTAGTTGATCATTGGGTGATTGATCTGATTTAAGTAAGTCGTTCATCTCTGGTGTAGTGGGACCCTTGTTGGTAGAGCATTCAAAGAGACCCACTTGGCGGGGATTTTGTGGAAGAAGTTCAACCATCTGATGAGATTAGACTTGATGAATCTGAAAGTCTCTTTCAACCTCTGTGTGCAAGGGTTTATTATCTGCACAGTTTATTAATTCCTGGTTCATAAAAAATTAGAGCATGTTACTCTAAGTGTGGTCTGTATTGTCTTCGCTTGAGAGCTTGATAGAAACCAAATTCTTGGGCCCCACCTCTGACCTACTGAACCAGAACCTTTTGGGGTGGAGCTCAAGAATCTTTTTTAAACAAGCTTCTGATGGACGGTAATCACTGAGATGCATTGCATTAGGTCAGTGGTTCACAACCATTACTGTGCATCAAAAACAAAATTATCTGGCAGTGCATGTTGAAATGCAGATTCCTCAGCATCTCCATCAGAGATTCCAGTTCATTAGTTCCTGAGTGCGGCCCTGACATCTGCATTTTAACAAGTCTCCCAAGTGATTCAGATGCAGATAGTAGACCACCATGCTTTGGAAACCCAGCATTCAAGTTTGTCTTTAATCCAGAGCCTTACTAGAGCTTTGGGTGCTGGAGAGGAGGTTGTCACTGTGGCTGCTGCTTGGTCTTGGTCCCACTTGTCATTTGCTTGTCACTCTTGTCATTTGCTTGAGCACCTCTATAATCATCTCCCATCTAGGATGGGGATGAGGTGGGAAAGGAATAATGTATCATGGCCTGAGTAGCGGAGAAGGAGGTACTTGAGGTCTAATTGTGTTCTAACTTACAGTTTAAATAGTCATCTGCATAAAGCAGTGATTTTCACACTTTAGCATGCATAGAATCACCTCGAGGACAGGATTCATTAAAACAGATTTCTGGGCTTTAATTCCAAAGTTTATAGTTCACTGGGTATAGGGTGAAGCCAGAGAATTTATATTACTGACAAGTTCCCGTGTGATGGTGATGCTGCTGGACCAGGGACCACACTTTGAAACCACTGATCAGAGAGCCATCACCTTATGATTATGCAGATTAAAAGTAGGTTACCCAAGGCTGGGTGGAGTGGTTCATGCCTATAATTCTAGCACTTTGGGAGGCTGAGGCGGGAGGATTGCCTGAGCTCAGGAGTTAGAGACCAGCCTGGGCAGCATGGCCAAACCCTGTCTCTACTAAAAATACAAAAAAATTAGCCAGGTGTGGTGGTGCTCACCTGCAGTTCCAGCTACTTGGGAGGCTGAGGCATGAGAATCACTTGAACCCAGGAGACAGAAGCTGCAATGAGCCAAGATCAAGCCACTGCACTCCAGCCTGTAGGGACAGAGGGAGACTCCATCTCAAAAAAAAAAAAAAAAAAAAGTACCTAGACAAGGGTAGGAATCCGAGCCCTAGAACCTTGTCACCTCAAACGTGGTCCATGTAGCAGTACCATTGTCATCCTTGGGAGTACGTTAGACATGCAGAATCTCAGGTCCCACATCAGACCTGCTGAATTATAACCTGCATTTTGAAAAGATTCCCAAGTGATTCATTTGCACATAGAAGCTTGAGAAATACTTCCCTAATAGAATCTGATGGGTAATCAAGGTTCTTCAGAAGAACTCAGATTCTGCAGCCTAGATCTTTTGGTTTTAATGGAAAAACATAACAGCAGAACAGGAGTCTATACAGAGCCTTAGGTATTAGAAGCAAACCTGAATTTTTGTAACCTCTCTCTCATTCAAAGAGACAGAAGATGGGTAGGCTATGGTGAGAAGAGCTCTGACCTGGGAGACAGAAGATGCTGGCCTCAGACAGCCTGTTGGAGTTTTCTCCTCTATGAAATATAGTCAGGGCAGTAATTCTCAGCCTTGGCTACACATTAGAGTGAGCTGATCACCAAAGAGCTTCTAAAAATCCCAATGCCCAGGGCACATACTAGACCAATTAAATAAGAACCTCCCAGGCAGACATCAATATATTTTTTAAACCTCTCTAGACAATTCCAATGTTTGGGCAGGATTAAGACCCATTCGTTTTGAGACATTCTACCCTAAAGATTCCTTGACATTTTCTTAATATATTTAAACAGGTCAGGACAGAAGCAATGCACCTGGCCTTGTGGCTCCAAACAGAAGAGTCATTCAATCTTATAAGCAAAGGGAATAGGGCTTAGGAACAGTGACTCAAGATGGCTTTGCTCCCCAGTTCACCTTCTCCTTAGAGATGCTCTTCAGAAAGGCTCCCTGTGTTTATCTGACCACTTATAAGGTCAAATCCCAATATATCCAGCTGACAAGAAATCATATTCTAATATTAGCACTTTGGGGAATCATGTTTCCCAATGCTGTTGATTCAGCTTATTGATTATAATTACCACTTGGTTCTCTTCAGCATTTCTAAGCTCATATAGTCTTTGTTCACTCACATCTCTTACACTTAAATAGAGTCAGAAGGGTAAAAAAATATCAAAACAGACAATTCTATATACATTTCCCCTTGAGACTCATCAACAATCTTTTTTTTTTTTTTTTAGATGGATTTCGCGCTTGTTGCCTAGGCTGGAGTGCAATGACGTAATCTTGGCTCACTGCAATCTCCATTTACCAAGTTCAAGTGATTCTCCTGTTTCAGGCTCCTGAGTAGCTGGGATTACAGGCACCTGCCACCATGCCTGGCTAATTTTTGTAATTTTAGTAGAGACAGGGTTTCACCATGTTGGCCAGGCTGGTCTCGAACTCCTGACCTCAGGTGATCCACCTGCCTCGGCCTCCCAAAGTGTTGGGATTACAGGCATTAGCCACCACAACTGGCCTCATCAACAATCTTTAGCTAAAAGTCCAACCAACCTGGGTAAGTTGGCCAAATCCTTGTGGCCATGAGGATTCCTTTATGGGGTCAGTGGGAAAGGTGTCGATGGGACTTCGGTCTCCGTGCCGAAACACCTGAAAATAGATGTGAGACAGTGATGTTATAAACGTCACTTGGGTGTTTTGCTTCTGCTCATTATAATAGATTTTTCTTCCCCGAAATCATTGGCTTTCAACTTTGGTTTCCCATTGTAATCACCTAAGGCGTTTTAAAAGATTCTGAGGACTGGCTCTCAACCTTAGTGATTTTTATTTAATTAGTCTGGGATGTGGCCAGGACATCAGGATTTAAAACATCTCCCTGGGTAAATCTCTGGTTAAGAACCACTGTTCTAAGCTCAGTAACACTTTCACTGTGTTTCAGGTAACGTAAGAATCAAGATGATCAGCCCTTAGAAGGCAGGTGACACATACATGGAGATCAGTTTGTATATAAATAGAACAGAAAGGAACATAAAGAGTACTGCAGACAAACTCTGATGAGAAGTATTCCTCCCTTAAATATGATTACATTAGTAATGGTATAACTTTTTTTTTGATACCAAGTCTGGCTCTGTTGCCCAGGATGGAGTGCAGTGGTGAATCCCAGGTTCAAGCGATTCTCCCACCTCAGCTTCCCAAGTAGCTGGGACTACAGGCACATGCCACCATGCCCAGCTAATTTTTATATTTTTAGTAGAGAAGGGGTTTCACCATGTTGGCCAAGCTGGTCTCAAATTCCTGACCTCAGGTGATCCACCCACCTCGGCCTCCCAAAGTGCTAGGATTACAAGCGTGAGCCACTGTGCCCAGCCGTTATAACATTTTATATATAACAAAAATAATAGATTTTTAATACCACTTACAATTTGTGACCATTCTGAGCCAATGATTTGTTCATTTTTTGGAGGTTAGGAGTAAAAGATTGCAGGTAGGGAAGTTAGGAAAGCTAATCTTAGTACTTTAATAGCATACTTCTGTATTTGTACCCATGTCACGCTATTGTGATTGCACATTTCTCTTTGCGAAGAATAGTCTGGACTTTTGAAATCTTGGTGCTTTGATTCTAATATGCTTTCTCAGTAGAATATCAAACCAAACACAAAGCTATCTTATGAGCAAAAGGTAAGGAAAGAAAACACTCAAGAAGTACAAGATGAAGTCTACACTGATGTCAGCAGATATTTTTAATATAGAGAAGGCTGCATAACACCTTGATTCATCTGAGATTACCTGTACCTGTCACTTATACTACCTGGCTAAGATGTTCCATTGAAAAGTAAGCCAGGAACCTGCTTTTTTGAAATTCTGTAAAACAGTTTAATAGACATTGAATAAGAAAACAGTGCCAGATTTTAATCATTTTTGAGAATAAATTCCAAGAAAGTGGGAGATGCTTGGGTTGTGTGTCTAGTATCTGAGGAAAACAGATGTTATGGCCCCCTAAACCAGTGAGAAATTAAAACTCCAGTAGAACAGTCTACAGAAACAGGGGCAATGATGCAATAAATCTTAAGCAATCATTTTGGTCAAGTGAGCAATTACTGTCATGAATGATCCCCTCAAGGCAGGAAGAGCAACTGCATTTTTTTTTGTGAGCACCTGCAGTTACTAGTCTCTAGGGTGGCTTGATCATGATCAGAAATGACTCTAGTTAATCATTGATGCCTCTTTCCGCAACTGAAGTACATTTTAGACTTTTTAGATCCTAGGTTAATGTGTCTTTGAATAACTAAAGTTGTTATATGGTTTCAATAAATTACAAACCCCACATTGTTTAGTTTCTAGGGCTTCTCAACCTTAGCATTGTTGACATTTGGGGCTGGATAATTCTTTGTTGTGGGGGCTGTTCTGTGTGTTGTAGAATGTCTAGCAGCATCCCTAGCCTTTACCCACCAGATGCCAGTAGCATTCTCCAGCTGTGACAGATGAAAAGGGCAAATTTTCTGCCCTTGGGGGCGGAAAATCACCGAGTTTGGAGCCACTGAGTTAGCCAAAGAGAAGTCAGATGAGAGACAGTATAATAAAATAATTTACAATGTTTTAACCACAATGGTAACTCCTTAACATTTTTGAACACTCGCTTTGTCCTGGAAACTGTGCAGGAAACTTTGTTCTGGAAATCTATGCTTCTCATAGATTAAATCTTCTCATTAGTTCCACAAAGCAGTTACTATTATTATTTCCATTTCACAAATGATGACGTTTACCTTAGTTAAGTGACCTGTCTAAACTCACACAGCATGTGTTAGAGTTGATATTCAAACACAGGCTATTCCTCCAACACCAGCATACTTAACCACCTGTGACAGGTTCACTTCTGTATGGTCACACTCCTCAGAGTCCCACCAGCTAAATCTGAATGGTCTGGGATCTAACACTTCTTTATTAACTCTACTCAATATACTCTTTTCCTCTATGATTGGAAGAGGGGTGTGTGTGTGTATGTGTGTGTGTGTGTGTGTGAGAGTGTGTTTTGTATCGGAAAAAAACAAAACCTTGATACAGAAACTACCCCGAAGGCACCATGAACTATGCATATTATTGAAAGAATAGAACCGAGGTTATGCAACTAAATGACAGAATGGCCTGAGAGAGAAAAACAAGTGTGGTCACCTTAGCTGAGTGTGTTTTAAAGAGCAGAGAATTGGAACATAATCACGAGACTTGGGAAAGCTTTCTCACTCTGGCCCATACTCATAAATAATTGTATTCCCCTACATTTCAGTAGGTTTTAAGTGTTTCCTAAGTGTTTAAGTGTTGCTCAAACATGCTATGAACTCTTTGGAAGGAATGTCCCAGAGAAACACTTAATAAACCATTCCCCACTTCTGGGGCTGGAAATCAAAATGTGTGCACACACCCGTCCCCCAGCCAAATGTGAAGCTGGTATTCCTTGAGCTTTTGAAGTTTCAAAATTCAGCTGGAGTCCTTGTACTATGCCAAGGCATTCTTTTAAATCTGTGGTAGAGCAATGTTCTTAATTGCTGCTATACCAATTATTACCTCTGTTCTTAGTCCAGCAATCATATTCTATGAAATCTTTTCAAAACCTAACACACCTTGTTAGCAATTAGGATTATTTGCAGTAGTAGTGGTAACTCTAATAGAAAGACATTTAAGATAATAACAATTCCTTACATTTGCACAACTCTCCATGGTTTGTAGAATTTTCCCCTGTTATCTCTTTTAATTATTGCATCCCCCTGTGAGGACAGGTTGGTACTACCACTGCATTGAGCAAGTAAGAAAACTACACAATCGAAGAGATTGTATAACTGTCTGGCTCCCCTAATTCTCATGATAGTTGGCCCACTGTTTCCCCATTGTACTACAATCACTTCACCCTTTTAAATCACAGATAACTGTTTTTAAAAGGACTTTTGGTTTGGTGCCCCCATGAATGACCCTGTTCCACTGAATCTGCTAAACAAATCTGGAACGTGGCTTAGGGTGTGGAGGACCTGGTGAGTACAGTCGAGGCTATATCCAGTCCCTCTCTCCATTCAGCAGTCACATGTTCTTTTATAAAATGTCAATCAGAAGTCACTTAATTGCTTAGAACCCTCGAATGTCCTTTCATTGTATTAAACATTCTTTTGTGGAAAATGTAAAGGGATACAAAAGTGGAGATTTTTATCATAAGCCCACCACTGGCTCCAACTGTTATCAACTTGCATGCGACTATTCCTGTTTCCTTTATATCTGTACCACTTTTAGACATTACGTCATGTTCTGTTGCTCTTTGCATAAATTCAAAGTCCTTACAAGGGGCTCACAAGATCTTACCTGATCTGGCCCGCTACTCACCTTAATATCCTCACCTTGATGTCCTCAGCTTACCCACATGGGCCCCCTGGTGTTACATCCAATATATTAAGTTTGCTCAAGTCTCAGGGCCTTTGCTCTTGATGTCGTGTCTGCTTTGAATGACTCAAGTCTGCTTCTTCTGTCAGCATACACACCACTCACTAATTTCAGGTCTGTCCTGAAAATTTGACCTTTACAGAGAGACATCCCTTAACCATCATTATAACTCTCACTCAATCTCTATTGTATCTCACTCTTTTATTTTGAAGAAATATATCTGATATTTTTTACCGAAACTTTAAAAAATCTGGCTCCCCCTCTCCCCATAAACTCCTTGAAAGCAGAATCCTTGCTGTCACAAGCGCTGCTATAACCTCAAAACAGTGTCTGGAACAATAATAACACACAAAAAAGCCTGTTTTGATGAATAGGTGAATCTTGGATTGGGTCTAGTTCTTCCAGGTACACTAAAGATTTCTTTCCAATCTTTTCATTTCATAAGGTTTTGATTGTCATCCTTATTTATCAGCAATGTATGCTATATGTGCTTTTTTCTTCCTTTCATCTTCTTGTCTTTCCCCTCTGTCTTAGCCCATTTTCTGTTGCTTTAACAGAATACCTGAGACTGGGTAATTTATAAAGGAAAGAGGTTTATTTCACTCACAATTCTAGAGGTTGGTTAAGTCCAAGATCAGGCAGCTGCATCTGGTCAGCTTCTGGTGAGGGCCTTGTGCTGTGTCATAACATGGCAGAAGGCATGACAGGACAAGAAGGAGCTCACTGAAAGCCAAACTGGTTTTTATGATAGACTCTGTGACGTGATAACCAACCTACTTCTGTGACAACCTATTAATCCATTAATCCATCAGGAGAGCAGAGCCCTCATGGCCCAGTCACCTCTTAAAGGCCCCACCTCTTAATGCTGTTACATTGGGATTAAGTTTCAACATAAGTTTTGGAGGGGACAGATATTCAAATTATAGCCCTCTCTATTCTATTCATTTGTCCTTTGCTTCCATAACAGTGAGTCTGCTTCCGAACTGGATTGAAGTATCATAAACCATCATATTCTCCTTTCAGGTTTAGAATTCAAGACACAGCATATAACTTTGGGATGATTCTGGAAATCCTAAAAGGAACCTTAGCTCTTGACATTACATTCTTCTCCTTATTTTATTAGGGTACATTCTAAGTTGTGAAAATCCGTCAATGCACAAAGATAACTATAAATAGAAGCCTATTTCATTTTCTTCTTTTAGGACCTGAGAAATAAATCCATTGGTAAAGAAAAATTAAAATAGTTTGGGCAGAAATAATTGAGTAATGTAAATGAGTGTCATTTCACAGATTAGAAGGAAAGCTATGTTCTGTACTCCCCATGAAAAAAATCAGGACAAGACTAATAAGACTTTGATCCAGAGACCGGGAAGAACACAGAGGCCTACAAAAACAGAAAGCTGCAAAAACTGTGCATTATGTTGTATAGAAGATGTATGATATATCAGAAAAGGTCTGGGTTTTCAGTTGGTTTGACCTGGGTTCAAACTCCTGCTTTGTCAACGAATAGCTGGGTGACCTTAGGAAAATGATTTAACTTAATGTTCTGCATGTCTCAATTTCCCTCTCTGTAAAGCACGAAAAACATTATTTCTCATGCAGAAGCATCATGAGAATTAAATGTGTAATATATATAAAGCCATCAGTGTAATACTGAGCACAAAGGATGCATTTGATATATGGATTTATTATATTTGTTATAATTATTTTTGTTATTATTCAGACATTTAGCTTAGCCACCATATATACTTTCTTTCCTGATGGCAACAGTTTGTGGCATATAGGGCAAATGAGCACTACCTATTGAGCAATGGGAAACATAGCCCTCTCCTTCAAAACATACCTTTGTTAATTTCTAATCATCTCTCCTTACTTTTATTTCCTTGGCTGAGAGGAATAATTAATTATTCTTAGGACACTTTGAAGCACCCACAGGAATAACCTGGTTGGCTGGAATGTCTTGGTCAAATACACCCTGAAAATTTGTGAAATGCATTGGTGTAAATCTGGGGAGAAGCTCATGTAAGCAAACTGAACTGAGTTGGCTCAGCACCAACTCTCAGCGCATGGTGCTGTCCCTGGCAAATGTCTTTGAAAAACCTGTGGTCTCCAGACAGCTTGGCTGTTCCTTTGCTGTAGTGATTAGGGACCTATACAGCAAAAGAGAGAGATTGTATGCAAGGCTGTTTGTGAACTGAGGGAGGAGACCTGATTTTTGCTTTTCAGTGGAGAGTTTTATTTGGTGCATCTTTTTTTTTTCTTTTTTGTAGAGATGAAGTCTTACTATGTTTACCAGGCCCGTCTTGAACTCCTGGCCTCAAACGATTCTCCTGTCTCAGCCTTCCAAAGTGCTGGGATTACAGATGTGAGTTGCTGCATCCAGCCTCTGGTACATCTTTTTATAAGCCAACAGGGTCTTTCCCTGTTGTTCAGGCTGGAGTGCAATGGTGTGATCCTAGCTCAGTGTAGCCTCAGACTCCTGCGCTCAAGTGATCCTCTAGCCTCAACTTCCCTAGTAGCTAGGACTACAGGTTCATGCCACCATACTACACTAATTAAAAGAAAAATGATAAAGACAGGGTCTTGCAATGTTGCCCACACTGATCTTGAACTCTTGGTCTCAAGCTATCCTCCCACCTTGGCCTCCCAAAGTGTTGAGACTATAGGCATGAGCCACCACACCTGGCCCCAGCTCCTTTTTTATGACTCTTATGTAATTATCAAGGCAATATTATATGCCTTATGGGTAATTTGGGGGATTCAAAATGTGAAAAGTAAAGAGCCTGACATCTGGTGGATACTCACAATGTGATAGCTCTAACTGCAATTTTCACTTCAATAGAAGTGAAAAAATGGTTTACAGGGCTTAAGAAATTCATGCCTGTGCTCAAAGGTATTGTTTAAACATGAACAGTGATAGTGAAGTCACATAAAAGGTAGTAGTAGTTTATTCTAGTCAAAATGAAGGAAAGAAGCAGTACATTGATGGATCAGTAAATCAATGAGTTAAATCCAATTCATTCTTAGAGTCACATTTTGAACATATATAGTTCTCCAGTTTTTATTGGGCCCGGGGCCTGATGCGAGAAAGAAAGCTGATCAAACTTAACAGAGATGTGTCAAGAGTTCATCCTTTTGAGGATTGAGGGAATAAATTTAAAAACAACCTGACATTTTAATAAACTGGTTATATGAACATTATAAAACACACACGAGGTAATTGTATTAGTATATTTATATTAATAATAGTTAACAATGTTTGCAGCATTTCCCAGAGAGGCTTATGAGTACTTTTTCTGTATTAACTCAATTAAGCCTCACAATAACTTCATTAGACACTATTATCTTCATTTTAAGGATGATAAAACGGAGGCACAGATAGGTAAAGTTACTCATCCAAAATCACAGATAGTAAGGGGTTGAGCTGGCATTCAAACCCAGGTGGTCTGGTTCATGAGCCTGCATTTGTGCTATATTATATTGTGTAGTACAGAATATTATCACATTCCTTTTTAATAATTTCAACTGTTTAGTGACTTTTATGTATTCTATTTCCATGGCATTGTTGTCTTTCCAGTAACCCAAATTAGAAAACTCAGGGTCATTTAGTTTTTCTGTCTTCCTTAATACATTCAACCCACAGGGATTCTGCCTTCACATATTTTAAAAAAATTATCCTTTCTTTCCAATTCTACTGCATTCTGATCCAACTTGGGTCTTCATTACACTTTGCCTAAACTGTGTTAGTAGCCCCTCAGCGTTCTCACATCCAGCCCTACCCCTCAAGCCATACTTGACACACAGAAATGTATTTACTAAGAGAAAACAGGTTAGAATTTACATATGGGGAAGACTTAAGTACAAACAGACTATGTAGTTAACCTAAGGCTCTAGTAGAGATGGTAACTATTTAATATCTCTCTTCTCCTTTCTTTGCTCCCTTCAAATTATACATGTGCACCTATTAAATTTATAAGCTCAAGAATAATAAAGGATAATCTAGAAACTCAAGGATATTATGCTAAGTAGCCAGTTACAAAACAACAACTACTGTATGATTCCACTTATGTGGCATGCCTAGAATAGTCAAATGCATAGAGACAGAAAGTAGAATGGTGATTGCGAGGGACTGGGGAAGGGAGAAATTGGGAGCTATTGTTTAATGGGCATGGAATTTTGATTTTACAAGATGAAAGGAGTTCTAGAGATGAACGGTGGTGATGACAGCACAAAAATGTAAATGTACTCAATGCTATTGAACTGTACACTGAAAAATGGTTAAGATGGTAAATTTTATGTTACGTGTATTTTACTATAATTTAACAGAAAAGAAATATTAATCATCTAGATTTTATACAAAAAGTTGGAAAGCTTCTATTTTAGACTGATGACTTCTGGCATTTGTATCATGATTCACATGTTTATATGTATATCATGTTATTTCATCCTAAAGGCAACTCTATGAAGTGGGAAGCATAGTTATGATCATTATCCTCAACTTTATTTTTGGGGAACTTGAAACTCAGCTGGATTAAATGATCTGCCTGTGGCAAAACCTGGTCAATGCTGCTGGAGCTTGACAATGAAAATTCAGTGCTTTCCTAGGTGTGACTTTCAGCTTCTATTCTAGCAAACAGCATTAGAAAGTTGATAACAGGCCTATTTCCTGAATGGTATTGCCTAGGTTTTCTTCCAGGGTTTTTATGGTTTAAGGTTTTATGGTTAAGTCTTTAATCCATCTTGAGTTAATTTTTGCATAAGGTATAAAGAAAGGGTCCAGTTTCTGTTTTCTGCATATGGCTAGCCAGTTTTCCCAGCACCATTAATTAAATAAGGAATCCTTTCCCAATTCCTTATTCCTATTAAATAAGGAATCCTTTCCCCATTGCTTGTTTTTGTCAGGTTTGTTGATGATCAGATAGTTGTAGATGTGTGGTGTTATTTCTGAGGCCTCTGTTCTGTGCCATTGGTGTATATATATCTGTTTAGATACCAGTACCTTGCTGTTTTGGTTACCAGAGCCTTCTAGTATAGTATCCACTATAATAGTATCCACGATTTCTCCAGCTTTGTTCTTTTTGCTTAGGATTTTCTTGGCTATACAGGTAGAGCTGTCTATTTTATCAAGAAGGTATTCAGTTGCTTCTGTATGACTTAGCTAAGTTCTTCTATCTTTTTAGGTCAACTCAATCTTTATCCCCATTACACCATTATTATAAAACTGAATTTCTTTTATACTATACTCCTTTGCCTGACCCAGAAATTATTGGTTGAATGTGTTGTTCTTTATACCATTGATTTTAGGAAAAGCCAGAATGAAAATCTGATCTTTACACTGTCTTTTATTTTAGCCTAATATGCCATTGTTTAATGAATTTAATCTTTCTGTTTGTTGCATTAGAAATGCTGGTAATTATTCATTCAGTACTTAAATGATAGGTCCAATAATCAAGATGAATATAGTTTTATTCTTTTATTAGCTTTATTAAGGTTTAATTAACAAATACAAATGATATATATTTATGATGTACAATGTGATGTTTTGATGTGTATACATTGTGAGAGAATTAAATCAAGCTAATTAGCATATTCATCAGCATACATATGTTTTATTTCTTGTGGTAATAACATTTAAGATCTAGTCTCCTGGCAATTCTCAAGTATAAAATATTATTATCATTTATACTCACCATGTTGTATAATAAATGTCCAGAACACATCCTTCCTGTCTTAGTAAAACTTTATATCTTTTGACCAGCATATTCTCATTCCCCACCCCAACCTCAGCCTCTGGTAACCACCAGTCTGCTATGCTTCTGAGTTCAACTTATAAAAATTAAATATGTATGTGAATTCAGTAGTACTTGTCTTTCTGTGCCTGGCTTATTTCACTTTACACAATGTCTTCCAAGTTCATTCATATTATCACAAATGACAAGGTTTCTTGCTTTTTAAAAGCTGAGCAGTTTTCCATTGTGTATGTGTAAATATGTGTGTATTTGTATGTGTATACACACATTTTAAAAATTTATTCATTTATCAGTGGATGCTTAGTTTGATTCTATAACGTGACTATTGTGAATGATGCTTCAGCAAATTTGGGAGTGCAGATCTCTCTTCAACATTACTGAATGTTTGTCCTTTAGATATATACCCAGATGTAATATTGCTGAATCATATGATAGTTCTGTATTTAAATTTTTGAGGAACCTCTACACCATTTTTAATGGCTATACTAGTTTACCTTCCCACCAATAGTGTGCAAGCATTCTTTTTCTTATCCTCACTAATACTTATCTTTTTTTTTTTTTTTAATGAAAGCCATCCAACAGTTGTGAAATGATATCTCATTGTGGTTTTAATTTGCATTTCCCTAATGAGTAGTGATGTTGAGCATTTTTTTTTGTTCACATACCTGTTCACCATTTTTATGTCTGCCTTTGAGGAGTGTCTATTCAGGTCCCTTGCCCATTTATAGAATTAGATTATTTGTTCATTCACTATTCATTCTCTATGCTTTTACTCCTCCTTCATTCTATGTTTTTGATGTCATAATCACTTGTTTCTTTTAAGACAATGTCTTGCTCTGTCGCTCAGGTGGGAGTACAGTGGTGTGATCTTGGCTAACTGCAGGCTTGACCAACTTCCCAGGCTAAAGGGCTCTTCCAGCCTCAGCCTCTCGAGTGTCTGGAACTACAGGCATGCACCAGCCTGCCTGGCTAATTTTTTTTTTTTTTTTTTTGTAGAGATGAGGTCTCACTATGTTACCCAGGCCTATAACTTATGTTTTTTACATTATATGTAAAGAAATTAGTATAACTATGGTTATTTTTTAATAGTTTTGTCTTTTAGACTTTACACTAAAAATATATGTTTTATGCACCATTACAGTATTTATGTAGAACTTGGCTCCTTAGTTCAACTAAAACCAGGTTCTTATCACATTACCAGGAAAGATTAGGAATGGGGAGAACTTGAAGGGTGAAAGGAATAAAATTTATTGGTAAAAAGGAAAAAGAAAAAAGAAAAAACAACTCTCAGCAAAGCAAGAGGGGGTCCTGCTAACAGGCTGTCCACCTCACATATTCTAGGCCACACACACAGGAACTGAAGAGGCCAGACTCCTCCTCCCTGGACACAGCGTGAACTCATGGCAACCCACCTGTACACTTCATTCTCCCAGTGTGCAGATGGGTTGGAGATTTTCCAGGAACCCTCCCCCTTATCTGCCTCCTGCATCTATTATTCCTCCCTCTAAAGAAGTACATTTAATTTCCATTAGAATAAGGATAAGGATAAGGATAAAGACTGATCTTAACTGCTTCTTGCTGACAAGGGCACTGTTTTGGTGAAAATGGCAGTCAGATCTCCTTCGGAGGCCTATCTGAGGGTCTCTGGCAAAAGGGGCCATTGTCTGAAGCTCCAGTTGCATGATGTTTGGAGTTTGATGGCATTAAAGGGAAAAGAGACAAACCAGGTTATTAGAAAACATGTATCAAAACAAAACAAGGTGGAGGTGACAGCTCAAAAATCCCAAGACCTTTTACCAGTTTGCACAGGAAAGGGAGGCTGAAAACCCAACTAGTAAAAAAAAAACTTTTACCCTCTTGCCGGCATGTTGGGTTTCTGGGTTTCCTTCCCCTGAGCCCAATCCTAAGGAAACCAGTTTAAGGTTTCGGAAATTAACTTTTTCCAGTTTGGAGGATGTATCTGAAGGGAGTATCCCACAGTACAGAGACACAATTATCTATCACTAAAGAGAGGACTGAGGAAGAAAAATGAAAAAAGAAGGCAGTTTTTCAAAGGAGTCCCAGGGGTTCAGGAGGCATTCAAAAGGGATACAGACTGAAGATGAATGGCTACGCATCTAGAAAGAGGAGAGAAAGGCATCCCAGGTTCCCTTCTCTTCCAGAAAGTACCTGGGATACATGAGGGAAAGAAAGTGAGGCATCCTTCTTTCTTTCCTCCTTTCTGATATCCCCAAGTCCCAGAGACTGTGTGACAGAATGCAACCCATGGGTGACTTTCATGCATGTTAATGGGGGGGTGGTGGTTTACAGGGAATGGGAATATCCACTTTTAGCCATGTTTGCACTATTTCCCCTGCTGTCAATAGCTTATGAATTCCTTAGACCTAAAGGCCAGACATGGTGGCTCACTCCTGTGATCCTGGCACTTTTGGAGGCCGAGATGGGTGGATCATGAGGTCAGGAGTTCAAGATCAGCCTGGCCAAGATGCTGAAACCCTGTCTTTACTAAAAATACAAAAATTAGCTGGGCATGGTGGTGCACGCCTGTAGTCCCAGCTACTCAGGAGGCTGAGACAAGAGAATCACTTGAACCTGAGAGGTAGATGTTGCAGTGAGCCGAGATTATAACACTGCACTCCAGCCTGGTGACAAAGTTAGACTTCATCTCAAAAAAAAAAAAAAAAAAAAAAAAAGAAAGAGAAAATACAAAAATTACCTGGGCATGGCGGCATGTGCCTGTAATCCCAGCTACTCAGGAGGCTGAGGCAGGAGAATCACTTGAACCCAGGTGGCAGAGGTTGCTGTGAGCCCAGATTGCATCACTGCACTCTAGCCTGGGGAACAGAGCAAGACTCCATCTCAAAATAAGTAAATAAATAAATAATAAAAAATGAATTTCTTAGACCTCATTTATGCCATGGATAGTAGCATGACCTTTATCCATGATATGGGAAGCTTGGCTTAATCAGCAGGAATTAGCCATGATCACTTGTGCTGTGCCTTTTAACTTCTGTTATCATCTGCTGCTGGATCCCTCAGATCCAGTTTTCTTCCCTAGGGCTTTGACCCAAGGCTTGGAATTGAGTTTGAGACAAAAATGTGTCTCAGGACAGGTTGCATGGATTCCTTATCATAAGCTGAATGCTAAGGTAAAGCTGTGGAATTCAGTCCTCCTCTAGCAAGGGAGAGAAAATGATGTCTTGTGATATACCCAGATAACTGCTGGCTATAGAGATGCTTGCTAAGATTTGGGTGCATGGTTCTTGGCTTTGGTTAGCTCCTTTGTTCTTACTTTCCCAAAAAGGGACACTCCAGATGATGGCATTCTATTTATTCCTATCACCTGGTAGGATTTGCAGGATCATTGCTTAGAACTAGAATATTGATCCAAATTTTCAATTATCCATTCTCTTCTGTTCTTTCTGAACTGCAGTCAGATATTGCGGGTTGGTTCACAGGGATAAGCAGAGTTGGTCTAAAATGTAGGCAAAAACTTAAAACAACTAACTAGTCTAGAATTTAATGACTAATGTGTGATAAGTTTTTAAACATAATTTCTCTGTCTCCAGTTCTCATTTCTGTTAAAAACAAATCATGACAGGATCAAGTTGTTTGCAGAATAGACTTTAGTCTTATACTGGGCCTGATTATTTGCATAAAGTGCAGCAAAAATAATTATTTTTACATAGGCCTTTTAGATTGGTTTTGATGTAACTCTGTTCCACAAGCAACCTCAGATAGGACTTTTTAAAGTTTAGCCTAGCCACGGTTTTGTATCCTTAAATACCTGTGTGTTGGGTAAACTCTTTTCTTCAGGTCCTAAGAGCATGTGGTTCCTGGGCCTGTCAGAAAGTAACATTCTTTACTTACCACAGGTCAGAAACCCTGTACAGGGATTGTGAATGCAAAATATGAGGCCAGTTTTCCCAAAGGGCTTTTATCAGCTCTGCAAGTTGAGTTTTACTCCCTAAAGGGAAACATACCCTTTTAGTCAAAGTTCTGGTAACATAAAAAGTTTCTCCAATTGTGTCCTGTTGCAAAAGAAAATGAACTCTTTTTTTTTTTTTTTAAATATATTTTATTGCACTTTAGTTTCTGGGGTATATGTGCATAACATGCAGGATTGTTGCATAGGTAAATACATGGCAATGTGGTTTGCTGCCTCCATCCCTGTCACATATATCTGGCATTTCTCCCCATGTTATCTCTCCCCAACTCCCCACCCCCCGCTGTCCCTTCCTTAGTCCCCCACAACAGACCCCAGTGTGTGATGCTCCCCTCCCTGTGTCCATGTGTTCTCATTGTTCAACATCCGCCTATGAGTGAGAACATGTGGTGTTTGATTTTCTGTTGTTGTGTCAGTTTGCTGAGAATGATAGTTTCCAGATTCATCTATGTCTCTACAAAGGACATGAACTCATCATTTTTTATGACTGCATAGTATTCCATGGTGTATATGTGCCACATTTTCCTTGTCCACTATCATCGAGGGGCATTTGGGTTGATTCCAGGTCTTTGCTATGGTAAACAGTGCTGCAATGAACATATGTGTGCATGTGTCTTTATAACAGAATGATTTATAATCCTTTGGCTATATACCCAGTAATGGGATTGCTGGGTCAAATGGAATTTCTATTTCTAGGTCCTTGAGGAATTGCCACACTGTCTTCCACAATGGTTGAACTAATTTACACTCCCATCAACAGTGTAAAAGTGTTCCTATTTCTCCACATCCTCTCTAGCATCTGTTGTCTCCAGATTTTTTAATGAGCGCCATTCTAACTGGTGTGAGATGATATCTCAATGTGGTTTTGATTTGCATTTCTCTAATGAAGAGTGATGGTGAGCATTTTTTCATATGTTTGTTGGCCTCGTATATGTCTTCTTTTGAAAGGTGTCTGTTCATATCCTTCACCCACTTTTGAATGTTTTTTTTTTTCTTGTAAATCTGTTTTAGTTCTTTGTAGATTCTGGATATTAGCCCCTTGTCTAATGGGTAGATTGCAAATTTTTTTTCCCATTCTGTTGGTTTCCAGAGAAAATGAATTCTTATTGCACTGCTGCAAACAATGATATTGCTATAAGTTAAGAATACTCACAACTAGTTTCCAATTATTGGAGAAGCCAGGCAGAGAAAGAGAGACATATATGCTACAAATTTTGTTCACAGGAGCAGATTTTAATTTTTAAAGGCCATAAATAACTCAAAATATATTTTCTTGACTCTGAGAAACAGAACAAGGATCAGCAAGTTTCAAGCAGAAGTAAAAAAAAATTGCTTCAGTTTTCTATTAGTTCAGTCCATGCAATTAACTCCTGTTTTGCTTGATATCCATGAATATTTCAACTCTTCATGAGTCCTGTATGTTTTCCTTTATTTCAGTGTCACAATCTCCAATGTTTTTTTTTTTTTGAAAGAAAGAAAAAGAGAGGAAAGAAAGTGAGAGTGAAAGAAAGAAAAAGAAAGAATGTACGAGAGAAAGAAAGAGGAAGAAAAAGAGGGAGAGAGAACAGGATTCTTGTTCTACTGCCCAGGCTAGAATGCAGTCTAAAAATGGGTATTAAAAACCTCTATTATGCCAATAATTGTGTTTAACAATGGAGA
>CAUYLG010036317.1:0-23350 GCA_963573385.1 Cacajao melanocephalus
ACGAGATTCTTGTTCTATTGCCCAAAATTTTTTTGAAAGTATCGTGGTTCCATAGGAAAATTTCCTTATTCTCAGGAGACGTATACTGAGTCATGAGAAATTTTAGAGGTATGTGTATACATGCACACATACACACACACATGGGAGGGTGAAACGAGAACATGTACACACACAAGCGTGACAACATGTTAACTGGTGAAACAAAATTAAGGGTACACAGATTTCATTATATCATTCTCTTCACCCTTCTATAGTTTTAACATTTTCTAGACTAAAAATTGGAGAAAAACAATTTGGTTTGCTAGAGTAACAGAAATACAGATAAATGTAATCTTTCATTCCCACTGCCTGTGTAATAAAAAAGAAACAATCTCAATACCCGCAGTTAGCGCAGTTGAAATGATCTGGATGGTAGGGGTCATTCTTGAATATCAGAGGCTGCTCGTCGATGATGGCATGGCATTTCTGGCAGATGTATTTCCCAAGGCCTCTGGCTTTCTCACGATTATGACAGGGGCGACACAGGTGTCTAAACAGAGCCAAAACTTAAATTTAAAATTTTAGGTTCTTTCTAGTGGTTAGAAAGAAACATGCTTCCCTTATCTCTGAAAAGAAATTAAACAATTTCTTAAAAAAATAAAATCATTCCTCTGCTTTTTAACAGAGCAGAATCAAGCTACATGAAAAATGTGTTCCAACCCCAATATCTGACTGATCTTTAAGAAACTCCATCTGTGTACAGCCATGCGTGGAGCAGTTGTGCCCTGTGCACAGCAACACAAGGGTCCACTCCCAGCAGCAACATTCAGTCAACACAATGCAGTGTCTTGAGTTCCCATGCCCTCAATTCGGTGTCCAACAGAACTGCCTTACATCCCACACGGAGAATACACATGATCTTGTCACAGTCACATTATTCACCCACATCTGACAAGGATGAAAATCCACCTACCTCCCAGCATTCTTGACAAACCCGATATCTGCCAGAACTTCCTGGCAGAGGTCACAGCGGAAGCACTCCGGATGCCAGCTGTTATTCATGGCTTTGATAACTCGGCCAATGATGAATTCACCTGTGGGAAAGCAACACACAAAGGATGTTACTAAGTAACATCCTAAGTAAAAAGCATGGCACTTTATTTACTAAGAGGGCAATTAAGGAAAAACAGTGAGGGATAAAAGGGTTTAAACCTTTCTCCATAGAGGAACTTTTTATTTATGTGTGTACCAGAGTAAGCACATTAGAAAAAAGGTTTCTATTTCATCTGAGACTTTGTTTTTGATTCAGTTGCCACATTTTTGGGCTGTTTTGTCTTCTCTGAATCTAGCTTTCCTTTCCAAACTGGGCTCTCTTGAATGCCTTTTGGTTATTTCTGGTCGTTGTCAACACAGACAACTGAAATCTATAGCAGTTTCTTATAACCCATACTTACTTTATTCTTTCATTAAACCTTTAGAACATTCTAGTAAGTTTCTTCCATCTCTGGAAACCTAGCAGAGCTATTAACAACCAGTGAAGTGGCCAACATGCAAGCAAGTTAATCACTTACGCGCCATGCAAGTAGCGCTTAAGCATCCCTAAGCATCTGAAGCACCTCAGTGATGTCTTCCCTGCCTCTTTCCTGGCAAAACCAAAAGCAAGTAGATAAAGGTTGTGTTAACACAGGAAAAGAACACTCCCAAACGCCAAAAGATAGGAGTCCTAGTTCATCCTGAAATACTTCTACCCTAAATGTCCTTAAAAATAAATTATCTCTGGTTTTGATACTTCTCCAGCTTGTTATATATTAACAATAGGGAAGAGGACTGATGAAGTATCCAACAGTTATTCATAATGAGCACCAAAAACCATTTTTACCATCGATACTTTACCAGTGTGAAATGACTGAAGTAATTTGGAAACTTATTTGTCCTCCCGACAAGATGGAGTTTTGCTCTGTTGCCCAGGCTGGAGTGAAATGGCACGATCTCAGCTCACTGCAGCCTCCACCCGCTGGGTTCAAGCAATTCTCCTGCCTCAGCTTCATGAGTAGCTGGGATTATAGGCACCTGCCACCATGCCCAACTAAGTTTTGTAGTTTTAGTAGAGACAGGGTTTTCCCATGTTGGCCAGACTGGTCTCAAACTCCTGACCTCAGGTGATCCTCCCACTTCCACCTCCCAAAGTGCTGGGATTACAGGTGTGAGCCACTGCACCTGGCCGGAAACTTACTTTTTACTTGACATTTAGCAGTAAAACTTACCACACTGATGACAGCAAGGGGCAAAGAGCATCTGAAAGTCATGTTCACAGTACTTTCTTCCTTCAAACTGAAAGAGAGGGTACCACCAACTTACAAACACAAAGCAATCACAGGAGGAATATAATTATTTGATGGAGATATACAGGAAAGATGTTTCTGAACTAAGAGTTCTACCCGAAGAATTTATAACTCTACCATGATTTTAAAAAGCAGATACACTTCTGCACCTACCATACCTCTACATGTTGGTACAGAAAAGACATACGGAACAAGTTGAGGCTAGACTCAATATTACACCAGGGACTGGTGACCTGGCTTCTAACTGTGCTGAGCTGATTTCTGGCTCACATACCCTGCCTTTAATGAATCTCATGAAAGCTATGGACCATCTCTCTCTCCAGAAAGTATGCACATACATACAACTCACCTCCCACATTTTTTAGGTCGGTATCTAGCACACTGTATTTTATTATTATTATTATTTTTAATAGGAGTCTTGCTATACTGCCCAGGCTGGTCTTGAACTCCTGGCCCAAAGCAATTCTCCTACCTTGGCCTCTCAAAGCACTGGGACCATGGGCGTGAGCCAGTACGCTCAGCCCTAACACCTTTTAAAATGACCAAAATCCATTAAAAAACATTATTTTAACAGTTAGAATTTTTACATCCTTCATTTCTTAAACTGTTTTCATTTCATTTCCTCCAATTTTATCCTATAATTTTTTTTGTACTTGTCTTTAATCACTCTACCATACTTTTCTACAATTAAAATATATATAACATGAAATTTTAAAATGTGCTTTAACTTCTGAATCCATAAGGCTGTAAAGGTTAACATTCATTTTCTTCTGTATTATCATTACAATGATTAGTACAGGACAAGCAAGACACAAAGATTAATTTTTTATACTATTTGTTTACTTGAAAAGCATATCTTAGTGATAGTGGAATAAGTAGGGCTGCTCTTTCCTCCCACAATTATTTCACGTATCTCATGCATAAATGTGGCTTTCCACTAGAAGAGTCAGGTTCAATATTAATTCTAGGTCTATTTTCTATTTTGGATGTTGCTTTATTTTAAAGATATAAATGCTAAGAAATGTTTTTCACATTACTAAGTTGTTAGAATTGGTTTTTTTTTCCTCTTTTCTCGCTCTGTTGCCAGACTGGAGTGCAGTGGCATGATCGTGACTCACTGCAACTTTCGTGTCCTGGATTCAAACAATTCTCCTGCCTTAGCCTCCTGAGTAGCTGGGATTATAGGCGCATGTCACCATGCCCAGCTATTTTTTGTATTTTTGGTAGAGACGGGGTTTCACCATGTTGGCCAGGATGGTCTCGATCTCTTGACCTCGTGATCCATCCACCTCGGCCTCCCGAAGGGCTGGGATTGCAGGCATGAGCCACCACTTGCAGCTGAGAATTATTACAGTAATGTCTATCTCCTCTTGAATCTTTGAGCTTCTTACAAGTTATATGCCAAAGTCATGCACTGTTTGATTATCAAAATCCATTTTTAATAATGTATCAGTTGTCAACTCAATTTTCTCAATTTATGGCTACAGATTTAGTTCATCCCATTTAGTGAACATATCTACCATTGATTAACATATCTACCACTGTGATACTGTGAAATACATATTTGGTCTTCCTCTCAGTTTCCTGGCATACAGCTCCTAAAGTCCTTGGAATATTAAAAGTGACATCTTTTTGTATGCTAATGAGGTGACCAGTGACTGACAGCCCCTAAGCAGATTTAGGATGGGGCTGGTTACCAGAAAGAACAAGGCAGAATTGGATAAGTCAGTTCTTACTGTTGAACCAGCCAAAGCATGTTTTCTCCTAGAAAAAACACTTTTTTTTTTTTTTCAGAGTCTCACTCTGTTGCCCAGGCTGGAGTACAGTGGCGCAGTCTCCGCTCACTGCAACCTCTGCCTCTTGGGTTCAAGCAATTCTCTTGCCTCCTGAGTAGCTGAGATTACAGGCACCTGCCACTGCACCCAACTAATTTTTGTATTTTTAATAGAGATAGGGTTTCACCATTTTGCTCAGGCTGTTCTGTAACTCCTAACCTCAAGTGATCTGCCTGCCTCAGCCTCCCAAAGTGCAAGGTCCAGCTTTTACTTTTTAATTCAAATGAATAAGCTATAATATATTTAATGTATCTTTTTGTTTTTAGACTAGGTCTTGCTATGTTGTTCAAGCTTGTCTTGAACTCTTGATCAGCCTCTTGAGAATCTGGGATTACAGGCACACAATACCTTGCCCAGCTTAATTTATCTGGTTTTTAAAGTTTATTAACAGAAAATAAATCGATATGCTATTACTCAATATCCTGTCATACTACTGCAATGTGCAGCCAAAATTACAACTATTTATGAAGTGCAATATACTTCTGATAAATGTATGCTATCTATATGCATAAAAATTTGATGTTTACCTTTTAGCAGTAATTAACAGAACTACCAATATAATCCAGCAATCTCGGTAGTGGGAATATATCCAAAGGAAATGAAATCAGTATGTGAAAGAAATATCTGCACTCTCATGTTTACTGCAGCATTATTCACAAAAGCCAAGATTTGGAAGCAACCTAACTGTCCATCAACAGATGAATGGATAAAGAAAACATGGTACATATATACCCAGTGGAGTATTCTTCAGCTATAAAAAAGAATGAGGTGTTGTCATCTGTGGCAATATGGATGAACCTGTAGGACATTACATTAAGTGAAATAAGCACAGAAGGACAAATACTACATGATCTCACTCATATGTAGAATCTAAAGGGGTTGACTTCATAGAAATAGTAAAACAGAGGTTGCCAGAGGCTGGGGAGAATGGAGTGGAGGAGATGGAGAGAAGATGGTCAACGGGTACAAAGTTATAGTTAGGAGGAATAAGTTCTAGTGTTATATTGCACAGTAGGGTGACTATGGTTAATAATATTGCATTTCAAAATATTTCAAAATAGCTATTTCAAAATATCTAGAAAAGAGGCATTTTGAATGTTCTTACAAAGAAAGTATAGATGTATGAGGTGACAGATATGTTAAATACTCTGATTTGATTTTTACACAATGTATACATGTATTGAAACATCACACTGTGCCCCACATGTGTAATTATTATGTCGATTAGAAACAAAAAATCAAAACGACTACCAAAAAGCCTTCTGTATCTTCTGGGTCTGCATCCTTGAATTCAATCAACCAAAGTTAAAGAAATATGTGGGGGAAAAACCCCAAACAATAAAAAATAGCAATATAAAAATAAAAAGAATACAAATTTAAAAACACAGTATAATAACTATTTACATAGCATTTACATTTTGTTAGCTATTATAAGTAATCTAGAGATGATGAAAAGTATACAGGAGGATATGCATAGGTTATATGCAAATAAGCATACCATTTTATATCAGGGACCTGAGCATTCAAAGATTTTGGTAAACTCTGAGGGTGAGGTGGGAGTAGGGTGGAGGGAGTGTCCTGGAACCAATCCTCTATGGATACCATGAGACAACTGTATAAAATCTCAGAAATAACTCCATTAATTTAGTTAGAAATGATTGACTTTTATTCTGTATTTAATGAAAGAGAAAGATGTATACCGCATAAAAACACAAAAAAGTAGCCCAGCAGTTAAAATATATATATTTTTAGAAGGTTGAAAATATAATCATTGTATAAAATAACATAAAATTAGGATTAACTGTAATTTGGAAACATCTTTTAACAAGACAGGTAGGAGTCAAGAACACTGACCATGGATCCAGACTGCCTGAGTTCAAAATCTGGCTGAAAGACTCATTGTGTGGCCTTGGGCAAGTTGCTTAACCTCTCAGGGCCTCCCAAGAGTCAAAAAGCTATACTGCTTTGGTCTGTTTGTTCTAGCTCATGGCATACCCCTACTGTGATATTATGAAATACATATTTGGTCTTTCTCCCAGTTTCCTGCCATACAGCTCCTAAAATCCTTGGAATCTTAAAAGTGATGTCGTTTTGTATGCTAATGAGGTGGCCAGTGATTGGCATCCCCTAAGCAGATTTGGGATGGGGCTGGTTACCCGAAAGACCAAGGCAGGATTAGATGGTTGGGATTTTCAACCCCACCTTCCAGCCTCCAGGAAGGCAAAGAAGAGCTGAAAGTTAAGTTGATCACTAATGGCCAAGTGTTTAATTAATGATGCCTACATAATGAAGCCTCCATAAAAATTTAAAAGGACAGGGTTCAGAGAAGGGGGGGAAGCTCTGAGCACCTTCCCCTATACCTCACCCTATGTATCTCTTCATCTGTGTCATTTGTAATATCCTTTTTTAACATTTATTTTTATTTTTTAGTTTTTTCAGAAACAGGGTCTTGCCCTGTTGTTCAGGCTGGAGTACAGTGGCATGATTATAGCTTACTGTAGCCTCCAACTCCTGGGTTCAAATAATCCTCCCACTTCAGCCTCCCAAGTAGCTGGGACCATGTGCGCCATCATGCCCGGCTGATTTTGTTATTTTTTTGTAGAGACAGGATCTGACTGTTGTCCAGCCTGGTCTTGAACTCCTGGCTTCAAGCAATCCTCTCACTTGAGTCTCTTAAAGTGCTGGGATTACAGGTGTGCTCCACAATGCCTGGCTGGTAATATTGTTTATAATAAACTGGTGGAGCCAGGAGTGATGGTATGTGCCTATAGTCCCAGCTACTGGGGAGGCTGAGGCAGGAAAACTGTTTGAGTCCATGAGATGGAGGCTGCAGTGAGCTGTGATCGTTCCACTGCACTCCAGTCTAGGTGACAGAGTTTGACCCTGTCTCAAAACAAACAAAATACTAATAATAAACCAGTAAACGTGTTTCCCTGAGCTCTGTGAGCTGCTCTAGAGAAAATTAACAGAACCAGAAGAGGGGGCTGTAGGATCCCCAATTTATAGAGCATGTCAGTCAGAAGTGCAGGTAAAGCAATCTAGGGCTTTCAAATTGGCATCAGAAGGAGAAGACAGTCCTGGGGCTGACCCCTCAATCTGTGGGAACTGACGGTATCTCCAGGTAGATAGTGTGGGAATTGAATTGGAGGATGCCCAGCTGGTGTCCACTGCAGAACTGATTGCTTGCTTGGCATGTGGAGAAAAATTCCCACACATTTAGTCACAGAAGAACTTCCATGTTGATTGTTGTGGTGTGCAAGCAGAGGAAAAATGGTTTGTGTTTTCTATCCACCTCATTCACAATTTCTTACCAATGCTCTTTGCTTTGCTCTCCCAGAGCTTTCCCGTAAAAAAAAGATGAATTCTTTTGAAATTAGTCAGGGGATGAAAAAGACTAAGTTCTAAAAGGAAAGCTGTTGGCCAGGCACAGTGGTTCACACCTGTGATCCCAGCACTTTGGGAGGCCGAGGTGGGTGGATCTTGAGGTCAAGAGTTTGAGACCAGGCTTACCAACATAGTGAAACCCCATCTCTACTAAAAACACAAAAATTAGCTGGGCATGGTAGTGTGTGCCTGTAATCTCAGCTACTCAGGAAGCTGAAGCAGGAGAACTCTTGAACCCAGGAGGTAGAGGTGGCAGTGAGCTGAGATAGTGCCACTGCACTCTAGCCTGGGCAAGACTCTAACTCAAAAAAAAAAAAAAAAAAAAAAAGAACAGCTGTTGTGACTACTGTCTACATCTCTAAATTCAGCATATACAGTCATGCGCTGGATAACAACATTTCTGTCAATGATGGACCATATATACTACCATGGTATACGGTATATTTACTGTACTTTTTCTGTTTGGATACTTTTAGATACACAAATACTCACCACTGTGTTACAACTGCCTGCAGTATTCTGTGTAGTAACATGCTGTATAGGTTTGTAGCCTAGGAGGAATAGGCCATACCATATACACTAGATGTGTCGTAGGCTATGACATTTAGGTTTGCTAAGTACATTCTTTGATGTTTGCACAACAATGAACTCACCTAATTGACACCTTTCTGAGACATTTTCCTGTGGTTAAGGGACATACATATCTGTACCTGAATACAGAGCATCTAACACAGTTCCTAAAGCCAAACCAAGAAAATACATAAGGCAGGGAAAAACTAAGCCTTATGGGTTTCAGCACTCCCTAACTAGTCCTTTTTGATGGGTATCCTGGAGCAACTCATGGTACTAAGATTTGAGATTTCTTTCTTTTGCAATGTGGGAGAAGTACTATTGTGAATATAAATATGTTTTCAGACAAAGAGAAAAGGATCTAGAAACTGAGTCCTTTAAAACCAGAATAGGAGGACTTAGAAATAGATCTCCTTGCCACCATTCATCCTGCAAATCCCTTGCACTCTGTGCCATGCTTCTCCAGTGTCATAACGTGGACTACTGTTAATTCCAGGTGGAGAACTTCTTCTATAACGAGCTGCCTCTTTTCTACAGTTTGTAGAAATGATCCAACATAGTATAGCTCAACTTTTGAGCCTGAGAGAAAGGCCAGAAGTTGATCCAAAGTAAAACTCTAGGATATAAAATTTTTTAAAAATCATAAATTGGGAAGAATCAAACTTCTATAAATACAGTCTTTCTAGGTAACTACACGTTACATCCCATAACTAATTTCAATAAGGAATACAATAAGCCTATTAGAAATACTATGGTCCAAATTAGTAGTATTTATAAACAAAATGCCTTAAAAACTCTGGGGTTCCACCACCTGTGGAAATGGGTCGCTCTGTGTGGGAGAAGATGAACTCCAAGAATGTCTTTGTTTTTAAGTGTTTTAAGTTTTAAAGTTCTGTAAATATTCCCTTTAGGGGAAAACAACAGAATTATTCAGAGCTACTTTCAAGTAAGCTCAGAACGGGAAGCTCAGGTGAAAGTCTCATTTCCAGTCAAGTGCAAAGTTGCAAATCTTCATTTGGCTCTTCATACAGGTTTGTCATCAACTGCCCTGAAGTGAGTGGACCCACAGATAAGCAGATGCACTGGTTGGATGTGTCTTCCATTCTCAGTTTCTGCCTTCCTGAATAATCAGAGGAAATGAGTGAAAAAACCTCTTTGTCGGCCGGGCGCAGTGGCTCACACCTGTAAGCCCAGCATTGAGAGGCTGAGGTGGGTGAATCACCAGGTCAGGAGTTCAACATCAGCCTGGCCAAGATGATGAAACTTCGTCTCTACCAAAAATACAAAAATTAGCCAGGCATGGTGGCGGGCATCTGTAATCCCAGCTACTCGGAAGGCTGAGGCAGAGAATTGCTTAACTCAGGAAGTGAAGGTTGCAGTGAGCCAACAGTACCACTGCATTCCAGCCTGGGTGACAGAGTGAGACTCCATCTCAAAAACGAAACAAAGCTCCTTGTAAGACATCTTGCTACAAAATTACTCATCATAAATGGGTCTTTCCTGTTAATGCATTTTGTGATAGGGAAAAAACGGATACATTTGCAAAACCCAAACTAAGAAGGAGAGAGAAATGTGAGGCACCAACAAAGAACCCAGCCCTAAGCATGTACTAAGTCAGGGTTAATCAGCTGCACACCAGATCCCTAGTCCTTGGTTCAGTTCATCCCACTCTGCAATACTTCCTGGACTGCTTAAATCACTCTTGTTAACTGTTGGCTCTACTTCACTTCTAAAAGTGTTTTCTTACAGGAAAATTAAGATACTCCTTTTACTGGAGATAATGCTGGATATCACAAAGTTAGATTTAGAAACCACTATAGTTAATGTTAGGGCCTCTGGGTTGAAAGGGTATTTCTTTGAGGAAATGACATCTAATCACTTGAGCTCAGGAGTTTGAGACCAGCCTGGGCAACATGAGAAGACCCTGTCTCTGCAAAAAAAAAAAAAAAAAAAAAAAAAAAAAAAAAAATTTAGCTGACTGTAGTGGTGTGCACCTGCAGTCCAGCTACTAAGGAGGCTGAGGTGAGAGGATTGCTTGAGCCCAGGAGGTCAAGGCTGCAGTGAGCCGTGAATGTGCCACTGTACTCCAGCCTGGGTAACAGGGCCAGACCCTGTCTTAAGAAAAAAAAATAAATAAATAAATAAATAAACAGAGAGAAACTGTAGTTGAGCCAGAAATACTGGTGCTCATATCTTCCGGATATATGTTCTGGTTTCAGTGGTTAGGAAACAAGGGTCTCATTCTAGACTTGCCTCTGTGGCCAGAGGGAAGAATGTCCCATTTAATTCAAAGTACAGGAAGTTCTACCATAAAGTAAATCACATTTTTAAGGGGAAGTGAGTGCACAAAACCTACCTATAAGTCTTCATAACTAGTCTTCTAGAGAAAAGAAAAAATAGAGGCTGTGGAAATCAGGGAAAGAAGTTGTTTTGATAATGAGACAAAAGTAATAACAAAGATATAGAGTGGCGAAGATGCATTTGTTATTATACAAAGACTGGAGCACATCAGTCATGTGCCAAATGGAAGGTAAACCAGGTACGTTTCCAATCTTCCTTTTGTAGAAAACAACTTACTGTTGGATATAACTGAAAATGCAGATTATTTGTTAGCAGCCTTGGATAGTTTTTTCTCTAATATCATTTAACCAAAAAGAAATTTCTTATTCTTCACATGCAGGTTTACACATCCCTGGGCTGGTTTTAAAGATAAACAATGTAGCCGAAATAGCAATCTTCCTCAAGACCCAACAGAGCTTAAGCCCATGAATAGCCTAGTTCTGGGTATTCATCACATCTTTTGGAATAACAGCACACAGACCCAGGGAGGGTATTTATATTCAGTGTGAGGGGTAGGCAGGATGAGATGAGTCACATTTTATTCTTCGCTGCTCAAGGCTGTTCTAAGCCTTTCCCTCTGACTCAGCACCAGTGGCCGAAGCTGACAAGGCCCAAATGCAGCAGCATATGCTCAGGAAGCGGTCGTGCTGCTTAATGAAGGTAGCTTAACCATCATGTTCATTCCTAAGTCACGGGCAAAATGGAAGAAAGAAGGTGACGGAGGGCTTCTCAGGGCACTCTCAGGGGAAACAGCAGACCAGGGAAATAAGGAAAATGTTTGAGAAAACAAAAGCCTTTTTCTCCAAGTTCTTTATTGCTCCCCTGGACTGACCTCTCCTAAGGCCTTTGTCATAATTGCCCATTTCAATAAAAATATCATATATTTAAAAAGAACATCTAAGGGAAAGAATACTGTATTGAATATTAGGAGACCAGCTAGGTTCTAATCTCTTTCATGTCGCAAACTTGCTGTGTTATCAGACATTTCAACCTCTCTGGACCACAGGAGAGAAAAAAAAAAGGGAGGGATAAATAAGGGATTCATATAGTGAGAAAATCAATGCTCCCACCAAGCCAGCTTTCCAGGATTCCCTTCAATGTGCCTTGGGAGTCTCATCTCCTTCCTTGCCACAGTCCTGGTAGGCCTCCACGGTGCCGAGGTAGAAGTAGGAAGTAGGTCCTCAGGTCCGTTTACCTAAAATGAGTCATGGCTCACCACCACTACCACCAGCCAACACCCTGTCTCTTTTTGCTGCCTCAGCACCTAGGGATTTCCTTTTCCTTCTCCTCACCAGTTAATCACAGTCCACCTATAGCCTCAGTAGGGGTCTCTATGCCTGATGCCTCCATTCATACCTCCGGAGCTCCTCTCCCGCCCTCCTCTCTTCTGCTGTTGGACACTGGCCTTTCCTGCTCCTGTCCATCCTCACAACTGTCATTTGCCCATCCCTAAATCCATCATTCTTGTCCAAATGATTCCCCTTGCCCAGGGAAGGAGTCAAGAAGAACAGAAATAACTGGAAGAAGATGTATAGACCATGTTTGGAGGCCTAAAGAAAGCAAAAAAAAAAAACTAGAAGAAAAGAGAAAACGAAGACCTCTTTCCACTGCTAAGGTTTTTGTTGTCAGGAATGTATGTTTTGGGGACACAATAAGACCTTAAAAAATGTGTACTAGTGAATAAAATAGCATTCCCTAACCTAAACCCTTAAAGCTGTTTCCCAGAGTGACATTATTACATACTTTAGCTCTGTACTTCATGTACCCATGATGGGGTAAACAGCTTTTCTGTGGGCTGGCCTGGGAACCCCACTCTCATGATGTTTGTTTTTATGGGAAAATGCTGCCTGAGTGGCAAACGATGGACGTACCAATGATCTTTGTAAACCACCTTTCATTCCTCAGGCATGGTTTATATAACAGGGAAATTTAAAACTCTGCTAGGCAAAAGAAGAAGTCAAACAGCAGCCATCTCCAGCTATAAAATAATTCTATATACATATATTATCATATATAGATGTGCATATATATACAAATATGTAAGAACTAAGGTGGTAAAACTATATTACCTAGTTGATCTAATACACACATATACCTCACTCTCACCTTCATTTATAGCCAGGGTCAGCCTCCCTAGACTGTCCCCCAAAATACATGTTTAATGTGAAAAAAAGGTTTCAGTAGGCTGGACATGGTGGTTCATGCCTGTAATTGTAGCACTTTGGGAGGCCGAAGATCACCTGAGCCCAGGAGTTTGAGACCAGCCTGGGCAACACAGGGAGACTCCATTTCTATAAAAAATAAAATTAGTCAAGCGTGGTGGCATGTGTCTGTAGTCCCAACTACTCAGGAGGCTGAGGCTGGAGGATTACTTGAGCCTAGGAGTTCAAGGCTGCAGTGAGCTATAATCATGCCATTGCACTCCAGCCTAGGCAATACAATGAGACTTTGTCTCAAACAAAACAAAACAATACAAAACAAAGAGAAAGGGGTTTCGGTAATGTCGAGAATACCAACTACACTACAAAGGAAGTGCAGAACTATATGGTTAACACCTGAGATCAAGAAAAACAAATATTTGGAAATGAACACATACACCCAAAAGAGCTAAACATAGACAGTATAGTTCCCTAAAATACTCGTTTTCTTCTTTAGAAAATAAATGCATGGATGCTCCTGGCTCAAGGCTAGGAAGTCATCGGGGGGTGACATATAGCACACACTCTCCTTTACCTTTACAGCAGGTCTAGTGGTCCTCTGAGAAGGGGAAAAGATACAGAGACAGGAATTGGTGAGGTGTTGGGGCGGGCCTGAGTGTGGGTGAAGACTTGGAAAGAATTTTGTATGTGGAGCTGAGCTGCTTAGGTCTGAAAGGCTCTGTTATAGGGGATTGTGGGTTCTGAAATAGGACAAGGAACTGAGCAATACAAATGCAGGGTCTGTGAGGGTGTCCCATCCACACTGCTGTCCATATGGGCCATATATATGCCATTTCTGACTTCACAGCTACCAAATACCTGGGAAGCACCTGGCACTTCAATTCAGTCTTTAATTATGAAACTGAACATGATGGAGGAGGCCTCAGAAAAGAAGGGCAGGAGGCAGGAGGGCAGGGGAATGGCACCTCCCTGCTTTTGTCCAGCACAACTCACCTCATAGAAGAGTCCTTCTGGGAACTGCTGGAAGCACTGAGCGCACACGAAACACTGCTCATGGTACAGCTCTCCGTTACTGTTCACGATCTTCTCAGCCGGTGCAAAGCCACCCTTGCAGCGCTCACAAGTGGCGCTGGCCAGGGCATTGGCCATGTTGCTGTAACACACAAAGAATAGCAGGTTGCAGACTGTCAGCCTCTTCTTAGATCAAAGACCGAACAACAGTAAGAACCGAGCAGCCAATTCTATCTGATTGCAAAAATCCTATTTTATCTAAAAAGCTCAATTTCTTGCTTGTTCCTTATACACTCTAAAACTAGGACTCTTCAGTCTCTTTACTTTAGCATCTGAGGCTCTCTAAGGGTGTCCCACTTTGATTCTGTTTCTAACATTTTTGGCATTCTTTTTGCTAAATAAACTATGAGTGCATGCCTACTACGTGTTAGGCATCTGAGACAGAGATGAAAGTTATGAGCTGCTCTCAAGTAACCTGGGTTTACAGCTTAATAAGTAGCTTAATTGAAATATCCACAAGTCAACATCTCAAAACCAATTTCTTTCCCTTCTGAAAACAGAATCTAAAATGGATGTCAACTAAATGCCATGTCATATAACTTAGATATAGGTTATTCCTTTGATTAGATTCTGTGGAAAGCAACTGCTGCAGTAGCCTTAAAACCAGCCAAGATGCCCCAGTCCTATTACCTAATTGGTAAGATGAACCTGATTGCCAATATTATAAAACATAACTTAAAATCACAGAATTTTACATAATAAAGATCATTTTATAGATGGCAAAACAGGTTCACAGAGATGGAAGGATCAGTCCAATATCACAAAGCTAATTAGTTAAAGGAAGGCACAGGACTAGAAATCTAGGTCCCCTGCTCGTAAAATCATACTTTCAACCAAAACAGATTACAGCATGAATTTCAAACACTTGAAAGACATGATAGGGATACCACCGCGTTTTATACATCAGGAAAGTGACACCAGGCTATCAAGCCACATTTGTGGCTGGTAAGGTGGGAAATTCCCCCATCAGAAGCCCCACCACACCTTAAAACACAGAAAGCGTTCAATAAATAATCTCCGGCTCTCTCTAACCATTGCACTATTTGGAAGAAAAGCAACATGGCGGCTAGGTGTAGTGGCCCACACCTGTAATCCAGGCACTTTGAGAGGCCAAGACGGGTGGATCACTTGAGGTCAGGAGTTTGAGATCAGCATGACCAATACAGTGAAACCTCATCTCTACTAAAAATACAAAATTAGCCAGGTATGGTGGCACACACCTGTAGTCCCAGCTATTTGGGAGGGTGAGGCAGGAGAATCCCTTGAACCTGGGAGGTTGGGGTTGCAGTGAGCCATGATCTCGCCATTGCATTCCAGCTTGGGCAATAAGAATGAAACTCCGCCTCAAAAAAACAAAACAAAACAAAACAAAACAAAACACAACTCTGCCTCAAAAAAAAAAAAAAAAAAAGCAACATGGCTTTGACAGGCATACAATTAAATGAGGATTTCACATGAAGAACTGTTTTGTTTCTTAGAAGTTCTAGAAATGGAGAAGGTCCCCCATGCAGAGCAGTAACTGGCCAAGCAGTCCTTCAATTTTTGGCAAGTTTATTTTCACAGGCCTACTCATAGCATAAGTTCTACCTGTGTGTCTAGTTCCCTGGTACAGCTTCTGACCTTTCAGGTATTTAATCAGTGTACTTTGTGAAGTTATTACTAACGTTCTCCTGAATTTTCACAGTCAACCAGTGAGGCAGACAGGTGGACAGTCTCCATTCTATAGGCAGGGTAACTAACTGCCTTGCCCCTATTGGTTTCCAAGTTTTGCTGTTTCCTTAGCAAAAGTGGTCCCTGTTACTTGCTTCACTCCCCTCCACACCTCTGGAAGACAACTTTCCTTTTGCCTTTCTCTCCCAAATGTTTCACAAAACAGTCATACTGTTCTGTAGCCTTGCTATAAATAACTGCGTGTAGACACACCATGTTCATCACTTCAGACAAGTCAACTTTATTTAACAGGTCTGAACGCAGAATTAAAATGCCACCAAAAAAAGGAAGGAAGGGAGAAAGGGAGGCAGCTTCACTGCTTAGTTAAACCTGGTCTAAGCCTCATGTTAAAATGAATTTCTACTTTGTCATTTCAAAGTTACTGTGGGTTGGGGGAAAAAATCTGTAAAATTCTCATCGTCACCCAGCTTTGCCATAAGCCAGATGATTGTGGCAGTTTTAAAAAACTCTGGAGAGGTTTGTGCTTCTTCCTTCTCCTGACCAAAGTACACAGGTGTTCTTGGATGGAGGAACATGGTAAGCCCCATACCTGCCCAGTCATTCTCAGTACTGTTCTCAGGAAAAGGTATTTATACCCACTTGGAAACCAGAAGATGCTGCTCAAATATATGGCACTGTTCTTAATTCTAAACCCTCTCAAAAGATTAAACAAACTTCAACAATCTTAATGGGACTCTAAAAAACCCCCAAAAGAATATTCTAGAATGACCTGGCTCATTATAACCTAAATCAGTGGTTTTCAAAATGTCGGGGTCACCATGACCCTTCAGGAGGAAGAAACGTCCTCTCTTGCCCAACTCCATATCTGTGGGAGGCCATATTTTCTTCATATATTTCATCTAAAATAACATACTGTAATAGGTTGAATGCAGAAACAAATATGAGAAACGTTTATTAAGACAGATATTAGTAAGATTTGCAAAAATGTAACACAATGCCATCCTTTTCTCTAAGCCGCTTCCATTTTGGAAAAGTTATTTCTCTTGAAAACATTAACATTTACTATTATTAACATGTAATAAGCTTGTTTTTAAATGAATTAATAAGTATTTTAAATTGTTCCCAATTTAAATTTCCAGTTTCCCAATATTCCCATACAGTAAATACTGTTAAATGAAAGTTCTTTGGGGACCTTAATCGTTTTTAAGAGTGTTAAGAGGCCCTTAGATTAAAATGTTTGATTCATGTTCAGTTTAAACTCACATAATATAGATTGTTTCTACTTAAGTTCAAATACTGAAGTAGAATTAGGAAATAGGTAGATACATCATAAAAACAAGCACATAGTTATTTCCCACACACAGGAAAAATGTGCTAGTTTTAGAGATAATATACATGTATTTTTCAAGAAGTATTCCTTTTAATAATAAGCAGGGGAAAAAAGGAAACAGAACAGTCACTTTGCTGTCCCCTGAACCAGTCAGGTTTCCCTTTCCGCTTTTGCCATTGACACTCTGGCACAATGCCTTTTTTTTTTTTAATGTTGATTTTATATTTAATACTACAGATGACAGAAATTACTTTAAAAAAGTCATTAGTGACAGTTACAGCTATCATCAGATTCGTTATAATTAATTAGCTAAGTTTTCAGAAAAAGATTTTCATTAAAAAGTGTTGATAACAAGAAGTATGTAAGTGGGGAGTATATATAGATATTTATATGTAAAAGCCTTTAGGGCAGCTTCTTCATATCAGGCCAGGCCTGACTGATGAAGCTGATCTACTTCCACAAATCAACCTCACACAGCACACTTGAAATCCTGCTTTCTGTTATTCAAGTCCTAAAATGCAGCAATGTATAAACCCAAAATCATCTTGAGAATTCACCAAGCAGTTAAAATATTGGTTACCGTATTATTACAATTCCCTAATTACTGTTAAACAGAGCTCCCTGTGAGTTGTGAAGATAAATGATATCTGTACCACAGAGCATGAATTATGGAATCAGAGAACCGGGTCAGTTAAATTCTCATTAACTCTTACTTGACAAATTGGGGATATGTAGTAATTCTACGCTCACAAGTTTAAATGAGGTAAATAATCTTTAGCTGGTCTGATGGCTACTCTGCATTTTCTTAAAAAAATCTGTTTGCTAAAACCCATTTAATAGTATCAATTGGCCTAACTTTTTAGAGTTAACAGTATCTTCTATATGTATATTGATTTGCTACTTATATACAAATATATTTATTCATTCAATTAAGAAAACCAATTAGCTTACTTCAATTTGTTGATTGTTACACATAAAAAAAATTTATATTTACCAACAGTCTGTAATTTGCTTTTTCACTGTTCCAACTCATCTGCCCCTTATCTTTGGGACGTTTTGGAGTACACAATTTTTCTAATGTAACTCCTGACAATGAAAACACTAAGCCTCCCTCGTGGATGAAATGATGAAAATGCAGCTACCAAGTGATCAGGAACCTACTGAAGACGGGGCCACTGTGCTCTCACAGTGAGGGCAGCACCTCCCTCCCAACTGCATGTCACTGCAAGTCTTACCAACAAGGCAGCCTCCTACCTCCTTAAACATGCTGCACTGTGAGCCCCTGGGAGCCCTACCACCCGGGAAAACTCCTGCCCAAAGTCCAGTCAATAAAACTGTATGGGCCAGGTCAGGATGGCTCCTGAATAGAGAGCCAAGAATGCCAGACCTGGAAGAGAGGCACTCCAGGAGAGGAGACACTCACAATTTTGCATAAAAGTCACAGAACTCCTTGTAGACTTTCACGTCACTGTGCCTGCGCTGCAGTTTGGAAACAGCTCTCTCGTCCTCGGTCCCATTGGCCTCGTGGATACTGTTAAGGGCTGCTTGGGGGATTTCTTCGTTCTCTGGGATAACGCAGGGGTGCACGCGGCCCGAGAAGGCCATGGTGGGTGCTTGAGAGCTCTGAGCACAGGGACGAATACAACAGGACACAGAGCCAGGAGAAACAATATCCAAGCCTCCCTGCTTCCCAGCCAGGGTCACTCCCACTGTTCTCATGCACGTCAGCGTGGCCTGCCAGGGTCACTGCTGCTGCTTCACGTTAAGAGCTCAGCAGCACAGTACACAGTCACATGGCAGTCAGGATTTACTGAGGCTTTCTGGAAGTTCTAAAAAACATTCCACAAAGTAGTGACACAGTCTTTGTCAGAACAGCGGTCCCAGTGGACTATGCTATAAATACTGCACCAGGAGACCGGGGCTGCCTCGTAGGCCTCCATGAGAAGGAAATATCCACACATGCCTTGCATATTTGCCACAAGACTTCATCACCAACGCTGCGCTCTTCACTCTGGAGGGCTTAAGAGGCTTTTGGAGACCTTGTAAAATACCCCAACAAACTCTCCATGAGGCTGAGGCTGCTGGCACACTCTGAGGAGCATCTGAACCCTGCCTGGACCTGGGCTTCCACAACTCTGGCCATGACTGCCAGTTATGCCCGATGGGTCCCTTCCCCAGGAGGCCATGAGCCCCTAAAACTAAGAGCTACGTTTGACTTCTATCACCTTTGCTACTGGTACATAGTCAGAGTCCAATCTCAGCTTCAATGAATGGGCACAAGTGGAAACAGACAAGGACCGGTGTTTAGTTATAACTCTTCAACTGGACCCTGGCTAACCTCAACACTTAGGTGAGCCAATGTTTCTCAGTCCGTGTCATGACTAAGGAAGCCATTACAAAGTCTCCTGTGATTCAGTTAGCTGGGAACTATGTCAGGCAAACCTGCCTCCCGTTTTATTCCTAAATAAGATAGGTACAAAGATAAAAACCTACAAACCTCCCTCACCATTTGCCCACAAGAAAATTCCCTGTGGACAGAGGATAGACAGAACTCAAAGTCATCCCTCTGAGGCTCACCTGAGACAAATGCATATCTGATTGCTTCCTCTACCCTATTGTTCATGTAAAAATGTAGGTTCACTGAGCCAGACACAATTGTGTATTCATTGGAAGGCTGATTAATGACTCAAAATAATGCAACCGTTTGTCTCTTATCTACTTCTGACCTGGAAGCCCCCACTTTGAGTTGTTCCGCCTTACTGGACCAAACCAATATACATCTTGCACATATTGATTGATGTCTCATGTCTCCCTAAAATGTGTAAAAGCAAGCTGTGCCTTGACCACCCTGGGACGGATGCATGTCATCAGGACCTCCTGAGGCTGTGTCATGGGTGCGTCATTAACCTTGGCAAAATACACGTTCTAAATTGATTAAGACTTGCCTCAGATACTTTTTGGTTTACAGCAATGATGACAATAATGATATAGCACCAGAGACAACTAATGGGCTCAGAATTTTTCTCAAGTCCCTGTCCTCCCAGGGCAGTGCCACCCACCAAAACCAAGAGACTGTGAAAGAAAAGAAACAGTCATTAGAATGAATCAGCAACCAACAGAATGGGAAAAAATTTTTGTAATCTACCCATCTGACAAAGGGCTAATGTCCAGAATCTACAAAGAACTAAAAAAGATTTACAAGAAAAAAACAAACAAGCCCATTCAAAAGTGGGCAAAGGATATGAACAGACACTTTACAAAAGAAGACATACATGAGGCCAACAAACATATGAAAAAATGCTCATCATCCACTGGTCATTAGAGAAATGCAAATCAAAACTACATTGAGATATCATCTCATGCCAGTTAGAATGGCGATCATTAAAAAATCTGGAGACAACAGATGCTGGAGAGGATGTAGAGAAATAGGAACACTTTTACACTGTTGGTGGGAGTGTAAATTAGTTCAACCATTGTGGAAGACAGTGTGGCGATTCCTCAAGGACCTAGAAATAGAAATTCCATTTGACCCAGCAATCCCATTACTGGGTATATATCCAAAGAATTATAAATCATTCTACTATAAGGACACATGCACATGAATGTTCATTGCAGCACTGTTTACTATAGCAAAGACCTGGAACCAACCCAAAATGCCCATCAATGATAGACTAGACAGGGAAAATGTGGCACATATACACCATGGAATACTATGCAGCCATAAAAAACAATGAGTTCGTGTCCTTTGTAGGGACATGAATGAACCTGGAAACCATCATTCTCAGCAAACTGACACAAGAACACAAAATCAGACACCACATGTTCTCACTCATAGGTGGGTGTTGAACAATGAGAACACATGGACACAGGGAGGGGAGCATCACACACTGGGGTTTGTCAGGGGGAAATAGGGGAGGGACAGTGGGGGGTGGGAAGTTGGGGAGTGATAGCATGGGGAGAAATGCCAGATATAGGTGATGGAGAGGAGGGCAGCAAATCACACTGCCATGTGTGTACCTATGCAACAATCTTGCATGTTCTTCAAATGTACCCCAAAACCTAAAATGCAATTAAAAAAAAGCAACATTAGACACATACAGTCTCTTCTTTGGCAGAGCATGGGAGAAAGACATAAACTTATATGTTAGCAAATTCTTAGGGGCCCAGGATGGGCCAGCACGTCAGCTTAGAATAGCTGGGGGCTTCGGACACAAGGAGAGCTTATTCTCCCTGGCAAACTCTTCTTCATGAGCCTCAAAGACTGGGGCAATCAGAGACTGCCGAGAGCCTCCTCATTTGCAGGAGCCAAGGAGATGGTATGAGCAATGAATAGCTGGGGGACAGGCATAAAGCCTGCTTACTTATTTCTCTGGACTCTTTTCTGCTATGAAGCAAAAAGTATGATGTCATTTGGGAAGAGGTAGTGAGCCATTTAGAACTATGATGTTTTAGAGAAGAGTAGAAGTAAAACCCATCTTTCTCTGGAGAAGGTAGGAAACCCTTTCCCGGGACATGGGCAAAGAGCCATTGTTACTGGAAAAGGAGAAGCAAAGACCCTTTACTCCTAGAAAGGACAGCAAATCTCTTGGGTCCGGAATCCTACACGGATACCAAGAAGAGTACTGCACAGCTGGGACGTGGCTATTTCCACCCAAGACTAACAACAAATACAAAACAGAGTTTCCTTGCCACAGTGAGGAGTGCAGGAACATCAGTAAAGCCTCATCCCCAGTCCCAGGTGCTCAGGGTCTACCTAAGACTGAGGACAGTCCAGGACAAGAGAACATGTCCTGCCATACCATGAACCAAGCACTGAGTAACAAGAACTCTACTGCAGAGGACAGGGGAATAGCAGTGAGAGAGACTCCCTTCTGCAGTGTAACCACTCAAGAACAGTGAAACATTTAGGGGGGAGCAGAAACACCAAGAGAAACTCACTAGCACCCCAGACCCACACTAAGCAGATAGTAACGGCATCCTACTGTTAGAAGAATTTGAAGCTCAAACCAGCTCAACTCCTGACTAGTCTAGCTCAACTCCATCTCCCATTCCTACATACACGCTAATGGCCTAACAGTAGAAAAGGCATTTCTATTTCCAGGTGTGCAGAACAGGTCTCCAAATGACCTTGGTTAACCCAGCTCTTCCTCCTTTGCTTGCAATTTGGTACAATGTTCCGAGAAAGCAATATGCTGAGATAGAAGGACTTGTCCAGAGTAGCTTGGGCTTTGCCCTCATTTTTCCTAGAACAGGATGTCCTACAACACTTGTGCACAGTGATCCACGTTTCTCCTAGGGAATGATACCCAGAATGCCATGATTTTGGAGTCCCTCAGCTTTTGTACAAAGTGGGGCACATGCAGATAAGACTCCATCTGCTGTGGACAGCTTTCCTGAGCCTTGGAGGACTGGCTCACCATGGATCCCAGGCTTCTGTTGATTCTTGTTGCCTATTGGTGAGTACTAAGTTGCTTTGTCTGACTTCTGTGGGTTTTCTATCTTGCCAGACTCATATTCTGGTAGCTGGGTTGGTGCAAAACCTCCTGCTAGATCTATGAACCTTAACAAAGTATAAATATTATTTACCACAGTTTCTATTGGTCTTCTACACATGATGTATAGCATTCAATAAAAAATTTTAAGACAGACAAAATTGCAAGAGAAAACAACCTATCTTCAGGAGATAAAGGAATCAACAAAACGGGAATCAGAGAAATCCAGACATTGGAACTATCAGACAGAAATTTTAATATAACTAAATAATATGTTAAAGGCTCCATGGGGAAATATAAATGCATGAATTGGAAATTTCAGCAGAAAGATGGAAATGAGAGAGTGTCTGCTAGAAATTAAAACCATGATATCAGGGATGAATTCCTCTCACAGGCCCATGAGTAAAGTAGACACAGCTGAGAAAAGAAACAGTGAACTTGACAGCAGGTCAATAGAAACTATTAAAACTAAAACACAAAGAGATAAATGAATGAAAAAAAAAGATCAAAGTATTCAAAGCTATAGGAAAATATCAAATGGCCTAACATGCATGTAATTAAATCTTAGAAGAAGAGAGAAAGGACAAAGCAGAAGAAATATTTAACGACATAATAATATTTTTTTTAAAAATGAAATACGTGAAACAACAGATCTAGGAGTTACAGAAAACCCCAAGCAGTAGATGAACTTTTAAAACACCTAAACATATCATTGCTAAATATCAAAGATAAAGAGAAAACCTTGAAGGCAGCCACAGAAAATAAACACATACAGAGAAACAAAGATTAGAAATACAACAACCTTCTTGTAAGAAGCTATACAAGCCAGAAAAATAATAATAATGAAGTGATATCTTTAAAGAATTGAGGGGAAAAACCCTGTCAATCAAGAATTTTGTACCCAGAAAAAAAATATATCTCAAGAATGAAGGCAAGATAATGACTTTTTTAGACAAACAAGTTCTAGGAGAATTAATTTCAGGCAGACTTGGTTCTATAAGAAATGTTCAATTTTAAGTTCTTTTTTTTTTTTAAAAAAGATGGGGTTTCACCATGTTGGTCAGGCTGGTCTTGAACTCCCAACCTCAGGTGATCCACCCACCTTGGCCTCCAAACTGCTTGGATTACAGGCGTGAGCCACCACGCCCGGCCCAATTTTAAGTTCTTTATGTAAAAG
>CAUYLG010036319.1:0-40291 GCA_963573385.1 Cacajao melanocephalus
AGGGAACAGAGAAAGTTGGTTACACTCCTTGATTGCCTCGAAATGCAAATTTAAAATGTCACTGCATTCTAGCCTGGGCAATAAAACAAGAATCCCGTTCTCTCTCCCTCTTTCTCTTCCTCTTTCTTTCTCTCTTACATTCTTTTTTTTCTTTCTTTCACTCTCACTTTCTTCTCTTTTTCTTTCTTTCAAAAAATAAAATAAAATAAAATAAAAAATTAAAAAAAAAATGTCAGATGACTTAAAATCTGAGAACCAAAGGCTTTTCTTTTACTCAACAAGTGACCTAGCCCAGGATTAACAGTGAGATGTATAACCTTGTCCTACAATGAGGTAATAAAAGTCAAGAATAGGATCATAAGGGAAAGAAGCATGATTTATACACTTTGGATTGCTTCTGCTTCATCTTTGTGATTTTCTTGTTTTTATTAAAAACTAAAACTGGCAAGCAGTAGAACAGCAATGCTTGCCATACAGCTCATCTCTCCAGAAGGTATAACTTATGCTGTTGGAGAAACTGTATGTACTACATACAAATATATAGTATATTGTAATACTAAATATATATAATAGTTATGAGGTATGGACTATAAAATGGATAATTTGGGCATTTTAACGTGTGTGTGTGTGTGTGTGTTTATATAGGTATGTAAATAAATAAGGCTGATTTAATTTTTTTTTAATATTTCAGTTCAGATTTTCCTATGATAGTTTATCTAAAGTTTTTTCTTTAATGAATATGATAGGGAGTTGCCAAGTATATTAGAAGTGTAGACAAATAAAATGGAAAATCAAACATCCCTAAAATTGAGTTAACAGGTAGATAGCATTTAGAACAATCTCTGTTGTTATACTAGATTTGTTTTTCCTACAGTACATTACAAAATAAAATGAAAGTAGACTTCTAAATAGAAGTATTTATTTGTTGAATAAGTACGTCAGTAATTATGTGTTTCTTTAAAGTTAAAAAAAAAAGTAAAAGGCAATGCAACCATACAAAGAAAATAACACTAGAAAACATCTTCATACAAGTTCTAGGCCAAAGTCACAAAGTCTCTTTGGAAACAGATTAAGGAACATAGAAAAGGGTTACTAATTGAGCTATTTGTATAGATCATTGTTCTTTAGTGTGTAAAGGTTTATTGGTAAAAATGAGTCTGAAAGTTTAAAGAGATCTAGTAAACAAACACCTTCATTTTCTAGGAACTTTTAAAACAATCTGATCTTTGCTGCTGAATTGTGATTAGAGTCCATGACGTCTATGTTAAGAAGGTTTTGAAAAAAAAAAAAAAAAAATAGCACAAGAGAAAACAGGAAAAATGTATTAAAAAGAGTTCTAGATTTACTTACAAGATGTTTCTTTACACTAATAAAAAGTCTTAGTGATTTTAAAAGAAGAAGGGCTACCCATATATACAAATCATAACATCTCGAAAACATACCTATTTGTCAACTGCAAATGCTTGATAAGCTGTTTTATAGATGCCCAACATAACATTGCTTTGAGTGCTAAACACATAGTTTTGAAAAAATATTCTAATGTTGTGTTTATTCCAACACTTGTTCAATTTGCAATGCCATCTTACTCCAAATAGAGTTTACTATTAGAAAGACAATTAATTTTTTTATGTGGCCATAAAAAGGTACACAGACCAGGAAAGAACTAGTTATCCAGCAGGCCAAGGGTAACCGGGGATATTCTCAACGTGGAAGCTTAATCTTCTTGCACACTAATGCTTAATGCTTCCTGATCCTTTCTAGGGAAATGGCTTTATTCGGAAATTTAATGTGTGATCCAAACAAGGAAGTTAATTTGGCTTGCTACAAGTCCTTGCCATGGGTAGACAGGCTACCCTGGCCAGGCCTTAGCCAAGCAGATTTCAGTTGAAAAAGAAACAAACAAATCCATCTTCCTTTATATTTTCCTTTTAACTTGTAATAACTAAATGTTTAGTATTTAATGACCTAAGTCAAAAAACAGAGTTTTGAAGTGGAATTTAGCACTGACTGAAGATAAATCAAATTTAGTACTTATATTTAAGACATTTGTTTTTAAATTTCTATTTTTATATTTATATAAAACAAGTGTTTCTATTTCCTGGAAGGCCATATTGATTAAATAAGTACAATCAAAATTTCTTGCAGTTACCTGATCCAAGTCATTTGGTAGTTTACTGGTTTAGTAATTTGAATTGAAAAAATCAAATTTCATAAGCCTTAGAGTTAAAAACCCAAATAGAAGATGGTATAGTTAACAGAATCATGCCCATGTCATCCAGTTCTTGCATTACCATCCTCAACACATAACCACTTTTTTCACTTATTTTTGAAAAACATTTTTTTTTTTTTTGAGACAGAGCTTTGCTCTTGTCACCCAGGTTGGAGTGCAATGGTGCTATCTTGGCTCACTGCAACCTCTACCTCCCAGGTTCAAGCAATTCTCCTGCCTCAGTAGCTGGGATTACAGGCATTCACCACCATGCCCAGCTAATTTTGTATTTTTAGTAGACATCAGCATTTCACCATGTTGGTCAGCCTGCTTTCAAACTCCTGACCTCAGGTGATCCAACCACCTCAGCCTCTCAAAATGCTGAGATTACAAACATGAGTCACCGTGCCTGGCCTAAAAAACATTTTATTGTCATATGTAACTCACATATGTAAAATGCATTAAGAAATGTACAGCTACCTGTAATCCCAGCACTTTGGGAGGCAGAGGCAGGTGGATTACCTGAGGTCAGGAGTTCGAGACCAGCCTGGCCAACATGGCAAAACTCTGTTTCTACTAAAAATACAAAAATTAGCTGGGCATGGTGGTGCATGCTTGTAATCCCAGCTACTACGGGGGGCTGAGGCAGGAGGATCACTTGAACCGGGGAAGCGGAGGTTGCAGTTAGCTGAGATAGTGCCACTGCACTCCAGCCTGGGCAAAAGAGTGAGAGTCTGTCCCAAAAAAAAAAAAATGTACAGCTAAACAAATCATTGTGAAGTAAATACCCAGATTAAGAGATGGAACACTGCCAGCACCCCAAAGATGCCTCCTCTGCTCGTCACCAACAATAACTGCTAACCTGCCTTCCAGGGCAATTCCTTCCTTTTGTTCCTTTTACTTCCTCCCAGTAGTTTCATCTTGATACATCATAGTTTAGTTTTGCTTATGTGCCCTTTATGTAAGTGAATTTACATACAATTAATTGTATGCATTATTTTGTATATGACTTTCTTCAATCAACATTATATTTGAGAGATTCAATCTGTAGAGTGTATTTATAGTGTACTCATTTTCATCACTGTATAACATTATTTTGTATGAACATACTATAACTTGTTTTTTATTATGTTAAAGTATACATTAAAATACACTATTTTAACCATTTTAAGCATACAGTTCATTGGCATTAAGTAGATTCACAATATTGTGTAACCATCACCACTTTTCACAAAACATTTTTATCATCCCATAGAGAAACACTGTACTCATTAAATAATAATTCTCTACTCTTCCTTCCACCTTGACCCCTTGTAATCTTACTTTCTGCCTTTGTGAATATGCCTATTTTAATCCTATAATATTTATCTATTGTGACTGGCTTACTTCAACTCAGGATAAAGTTTCCAAGCTTCATCTGTGTTCTAGGAAATATCAAAATTGCATTTTTTTTAAGGCTAAATAGTATTCCATTATATGACTATACCACATTTTGCTTATTCATTTATCTGGGTTGGATATTTGAGTTTCCACTTTTTGTCTATTGTGAATAGTTTTGCTAGGAACGTTGGCATACAAGTATTCGTTAGAGTCCCTGCTTCCAATTCTTTTGCAAATATACCGAGATGTGGAACTGCTGGATCATGTGGTAATTCTATGTTTAACTTTTTGAGGAATGGGTAAGCTTTCTTCCACAGCAGCTGGACCATTTTATATTCCCACCAGCAATGCACAAAATTTCCCTAACTTCCAGCAATGCTAATGCTCTTTCTGGACAATCCACAGTATATTGTCAACCCTTTGGATTTTTATCTGTCTATGAAGAGAACATTGATATTGGATTGTAGTTTTAGACTGTAATTTTAAAAATTATAAATGGAGAGCTTCTGTCTCATATGTTTAAAGGCCTTTTAAATCCATATTTCTCTTGAGTGTTATGGCTTCTCTTATTAACAGTGTCAACTACAATAGGACTGTAATATTAAACATTAACATGCTTAGGAATTTCTGGGGAATCTCAGTAAAATGCAAATTCTGATTTGGTATGTCTGGGTTGTGGTTAGAGTCTGAGATTCTGCACTTATAACAAACTTAGTGTCAAAGCTGTGAGTCTAAGAAATAGATATGAGTAGCGTTTACATTGTGAAACGTTTGCAGTAATTTAAAGAGGAAATTTGAAATAAATTATCAAGTACAATAACTACTCATTTTAAATAATCCAGATTTAGGATGCTATGCTCAAAATACCTTCTCTTTTATAGGTGGCTTGGTGTGATGGGATCCTCATATACAAATGATTTCACATATAATTTTCATGTGTGCAAAGGGATTTGAACTCTTGGAGAATGCAATGTAAAAATGATGAGCTGCCCAAAAGTGGGGTTAAGATTGAAATCAAGGATATAGCAGTCCAATTTCTCAATTCCAGCAGCATATCATGAAGGGACTATGGATGTGCTGTTGTATATATGAATCCCTTACTGCCCTGGGCTTGGTGACGCATGCTAAGAGACAATTGCTGAAGATGGGTACAAAGGATTCACTTAAGGCCTCTCTCCATCACAGCCCACTGGCTACCTTTACCCCATTTTAACAAACAAAACAACATGTTTTGGAGAAAAGATGTTTACAGCATTAAAAAATCAATAGAATTTGTGCTTTAAATGTTATACAAAAATCTCATTCAAGGAGTTAACGATATAAAAATAGAACACTCAAAGAACAAATCCACGAGGAAATTTTCAATGGATGACATAACAATGAAAGCAGCAGCAGCCAGAGATAATATGTATTAAGTGTTTTATATATATTTGCACATTTAATCCTCACAACCATACTGTGAGGCAGGATTCCCAAGCAGCATTCTACATGTAGTAAAGGATACAGTAGAAAAATCTTATATTATGCTTCATTATTTTCACATGTGAATAACATGTATGCACAAAAATGTTTAAACTTTATTCCCTTAATAGCATTTGGAAATAAATCATGAAAAACTAGCTTTTTAACTGGGGATATTGATTTGATACAATTTTATCTTTCAAATCAGTGAGAATTCCTGCAGAAATACATTTTAGAAAGGAAAACACCTTCAAATTTTAAGAAATTTTTTAATTACTATTTTTTCTGTTTTAAGTTTTGCTTTCAAAATATTAAAGATGCTGGGATTTAAAATAATCTCAATAGTGCATCTTATCTGAATGTTCTTCACTTTGGTTTTATAAACCTCCTCAGAGCAAGAAAAAATAAATCAAGAGGAAAAATAAAAATTTCCCAATAAAAAGAAAGTCAGTGAGGTGTGAATGTTCTGTCTTATCCAGCTTGTAAGTGGTGACAAAAAAAAAAAAAAGGAAAAAAATATAATACCCTTGACACTGACAAGAGATAAAGCAAAAAGGAAAAGCCAGCGGGTGTTCAGTGAAATGTCCTTCCGATAAGCCTAGCTCACACCGTTGGTTATACCCTCTAGACAGCTTCCCCACAGGGACAATGCACCAACTGCAAAGGAAATAGCAGTAACTTTCTGGGCTTAGGTTAAAACCCTGTGATTTTCAGGTTAAGACAGAAGATGAAAACTACTTCGCAGAATACATTTAAACATGGGCAAAACAGTTATAAACAAAATAAAACAAGAACATATAAGAAACAAAGCTTGACCTAATGCAGTAATCTAATAGCTAAGAAAATAACAGAAATTTCTATGGCACATAAAGTCACTGACTCCCAACACTGATCCCTCCTCTAAGGCAATGGCTGAGTGCAAACTTACTGGGAGTTTTTGTTCATAACCACAAATTGAGAAAGAAACAGCTTGAGTGGGTGTCATGGTAGTTTCCCTTGTCTGAGTAACAGCAAAGATGCTTCTCACTGAACAAAATAGGTGAACAATAATTACCTTGAATTTAGGGATGAATCCATCACTGCTTCAGAATCAATCGAGGAAGCTAATAGAGCCTGACCATGTGCCCCTCCACACGTAGACACACACACACGCACACACGCACGCACGCACGCTGATGCAAACCTGGTACAGGAAATTTAACAAAGTGTTAGGAGAGAAAATAGACCTGAAATTTAAGAAAGAATGCATATGACATCAGTATTCCCTTCAGCCTCCCTTCTCAAGAGAATCAGAAAGAACGTGAAAAAGTCAACTCTCAAACCAAAGCCTGTAAAAAGAAACATTCTGATCTCAGATAAAGAAAGTCAAGAAGTCACCAATATTTTAAAAGACAAGAGAGAATGTTTGAAAAGGGGCATACAAGCAAGATCAAAAAAAGGCCAAAACAACTACGCAAAATAGCCTTGTCTTAAGGAAAACACTTTTTCAAGCATCCAGGCACAAAAAGCAAATAATTCATTGCAAGGAAAAGGACAGGTTCTCCTTAGACTCCTGCACAGCACTATTTAGTGCTAGAAGCCCATGGAGCAATGGCTACAAATATGACCCCCAAAATTTATATTGTGCTAAAGTATTCATTTTTAAGGCAAATGATTGACATTGGCCAACATGGGAGAACTCATAAAATACATACACCTCTGAATCCTTTCTAAAAATATTTTTTAAAAAATAGACCTTGATGATAAAATAGAACCATTTAGGAGAATAAGCAAGATAAATAATTTAAGAATACAAAGCCATGGTAAATGGAGGAGAGAAAACATTGATCTTACTTAAACATAGAGCTAGTACTAATGAAATACAGAAATCATGGTTCTAGGACACCATGAGTGTTTTAGAGATACACAATGTAAAAATAGTGACATAAGTGACAAACATCCAGACAGAGGCGGAGAGGGAGGAACACACTAGGGGGTGAATGTTCTTATGCTTCATAGAGAGGCAACCAATATTAAAACAAAAATTTTAAGGCTTCATGTTAAAATAGTATCTGTATAATTATTTTTATTAAACTATTATGCTTTCATCTATATTGATAATTGAATATATATTTAGAATAATGTTAAACCATTGAAATGATGGTTATTTCTGAGTGGTAAACTTTGCGGTAATTCTTTTAAAACTGATTTTATAATATTTTCACTATTTGACACACATACAAACACAAATATATGTGTGTGGTGCAAAAACAATGGCATGCTTTAAAAAATACAGAGAACAGATATGGAAAGCTGCTAACAGTGGTTAATCATTATTTAAAATGAGTTTTTACATTGAAAATATCTGTCCAGCTTCTTCTGCCTCTATTCATCACTTCTACTAAATTCAATATGGTGATTTTCTCCTATATTTTCCTATTATTTTCCAACAGTGTTTATATATGGAGATACATTTGCATCTTCTAAGTCATTAGTTCTATGAACTATTGTGGTCTGAATGTTACAGATCAGGAAACAGATTTTCCCAAGTACACCTTACATGGAAGAGGTAAGATCAGAATCCAGATCCATTCCATACCAGTGTCCATGGTATTTACACCATACATTTTAGAAACAATTTATTTTCTCACTCTGGTTTTTAAAACTAATCCATGCAGAACTATAATGTCTTTGAAGCCTACTGGAAATCAATTTCTTAAAATAAATGAAAATTGTTATTGTTCCTAAAATATAATATTCCAAGGGAGCTTTGAAAAATTCAAATATAAGGGAATACATAAAAGGTAGTTCTTTACATCAGTTCAACCAGTGTGGTTAGGTTTCCTGCTTATGAAATTTCTCAGGCTGGATGCTTTGAAGTGGTAAAGCAGCATTATTAGTGCCCATCTAAATTATTCACCAAATTGGCAATTGATTTTGCACCATTAAAGTTTAGAAATGAATTACTGTTGCCAAATGATGTATATGTAAAATATAGCCTCTCCCTTAAAGAAGTAAAATTATCAATCAGAAATGAGTTTTTAAAGCAATTCATTCTTGCCAATTTCAACTTTGAGACCTTTATACTTAAGTCCATCAGATCCAAAAGGAAGTTATTGTTGGTTAATATTAATAAAATGAAAAGCCAAGCCACAAAATGAGAGATATATACATGTAAGATTTAGTGGGCCAAAAGTCTTTAAACATAGATTTGGTTATTTGCCAACTTCCTTGTTAAAACTTAGTTCATCTGACTTTAATTATGATTATTTCCAAAAAGTAGAATTTGAGACAATTTTTTCTCATGTATTTGACAGTATTTGTTGTCCATTATTGTTCCCTTTTAAACTTATGATCACATCAGTCTATATTCGGGGAACTGTTACATTTTAATTGTCACTGCTTTACTTGTACTTGCTCTCCTTTGTGTCAGCAATGAGTACATCCACTGAAAACGGGAAAGTCATACATGTGCTGCATATTCCTCACCAGATGTTTTACACTCAGAGGGGGCACAAACACCAGCAATGGCAGAGCAGTCATGTACTAATTGCATGAATGCATTGCTGGCCATTTCAGCAATTACATTTAACTTAGCAGGGACTTTGATATTTTCATTTCTTTAATCAACAGTTGTCACCCCAAGTTTGAGACAAGTGAAAGGCACTACACTTCTGATGTCTGAAAAATTTGATGTGAGGGCATTTTCTTAGCATTTCCAACAAACTCTAACACTGGAAAAAAAACAGGAGAAAACGATTTGGGAAATTGGTTTGGAGTTTAGTTTTCTAATGTGGGTATACTCAAGGTCAGTTGGCAAAATACTCTTCTTCAGCAGGAATTACTGTTGTTTCAGCTTTAATAGCACAGCACTGAGAAACATCCTATCAGGACTGCTGCTGAACAAGTGAAATAGAGACAATCAGGCGGGGATAATTAGTAGTAGTAGGTTGATTATAGGCATGTTGTTAAGAAGAGGAGTTGAATCTCTGATTGTAAAGTCTTAAGTTTATGGTTTAGGCAGTGGTTGGAATGAGTCTGCCCTATCCATTGCCCCTCCTGTGTACTGGTCACCATAATAAAGCTCCTTATTACCATCTTGGTTTTTCTTTCTATCCTTTGTATCTTCCTATGATACTGTTGGATTAACAAAACATACTGCAATATCTGCATTAAAACAGTGAAAATATTCCCTTAGTCTAATCTTCTGGTTCACCCCTCTCAAGGCACAAAACATGTGCTCTCTGTTCACCTAGTAACTCTACTTACCAACACAAAAAATGACCTTTCCAAATAAACATATTCTTAGTTAGCTATTCTTGACCGTTTTCCTTAGACAAAATTCTTAAAAGGTCCAGCATTGCTTCCCCCCCACAACATATATCTAAAATTACTTTTTTTTTTTTTGCCCCAAAGACTGCTTGATCAAGGTCTTTGAAGGAAAAAACTGTAAGCCATGAGGCACCTAAGTGACACTATGAATAATACTAAAAGAAAAAAAAAGTTTGAAAAGATGACACAAATGTACATATCAAACTGTTCTTAGTCATTATTCCTTAGAAATCTTTCCCTCTCCACTTCCTCCTTCTTTCTTCAGAGCCTGTGTAGGTGGAATGTGCTGCCTGATAAATGCAGTCTAATTATATAACCTCACTTCTTCTTTTACAAGACGTTATAGCAGGGTTACCTTAGTTTGTCCCTGTTATGTAACTGGATTGTAGGATGCTACAGCCCATACACCTACACAAATATTAATTTTATTTCTGTCTTGGTTGATTCCAAGAGATTCAAGCTTTAATTTTACATACTTTTAAGGACAACTTTGTTTTGGAAGACAAGACTCTCTACCTTGCCTCTTTTCTCTATTAATCAAACATTTTATAAATCAAGCTCTCTTATGCCCCAGCTATAATATAGGTGCTACTTCTTAGAGAAGCACTGCAGAAATTTCTCTAATTAAGATCAAAAGACTCAGAAAGCAGTAACAATGAGAGGAACAAATAAAAGTCATGAATTTAGAGTAATTTAAATGATTTTCCATAAAATAAATTTAACCTGGTTTTAAAATTTTCACTAATTCTAAAACATGGATCCTTAATTCTATCAGGAATTAAAATAACAGAATGGGATTTTGAGATTCTACTGGAGAGAGGTAGAAAGAATTCCTCTTCATGGAAATGGAGATAGCCAACAACTTCAATTATATAACCTACTATTGAATGCCTTAAATTCTGACATTACAAAATCAACAAAAGAAGATGAGGTTAGACTAAACTGCCAGAAGAAAAACTGAAGAAAGCCAAAATGTAATCATCCTCATCTCTTTTATTCCTACATTTCTTCTAGGCGAACCAAAAGCATCTAAGGGAATGATGTCTACCACGGTCAGTGAAACACTGTAGACAAAAATTTGAAAATAGCAAACAAAAGACAATGGTGCAGCAATCAACACACAGCCATGGCTGAAGAATGTTCAGTATTTTCAGCTGAGTTTATGTACAACAATGCATTCTACTAAGCAGCACGGGGGTTGCTAACTGCTGTGGATAATTTCTTCCATACTTGCGTAGGTTTGTTTTGCTCTACCAGCAAAAGGGGTACACGATGGGATTAAGGGCAATTATGTAACAGTAGCTGTATAATTTTTTAAATGCTACTATATGACTGAGGCATTTAATCAAAAGTTAGATTGTTTCAAACCCTATTGACAGAAATAAGCAAGAATCTTCTATTACTTTTTGAAAGTAACTACTTTTAAAAAATAGAAGAGGAAACACTGGATTTAAATCACAGACATCAGGATAAACACACACTAAAGAATAAATATCAAAGAATGAAAACTTAAGATCTTAAATCTTAAGAATACTCATCACTGGGTTTTCTTTGAAGAATTTGATTTCTATTTTTTCATATTAATCAGTATATTGACTGACTAATCAATTTACTTATCTATCAATCTAAGCACATTTAGTTTCTCCTCATTAACTGAAGATGCTGGAACATATGTGAAAATCTCTGTTCAACATTCCCCAAACCTTGTCCAGTATCAATAATCTCAGAGAGTTGCATTCCCATTTATTACATGCCTATGTTACATTAGCATCAAACTTCATTTGAATCTAAGTCAGCTAGCCCTGTTTCCTTCCCTTGAATTTTCCAAATTTCTGAAGAAAATATTTTTGAACGAAAAAGAAAGTCTTTAAGGAAGAAAGTAAATACACTCTGTACAAAGCAAGTTGAAGGGCAGGGTGTGGGGGAGAACGAAATGAAGAAATGCAGTGTAAAGTGATTACAAAAGTGATGACAAGAGAAGTTTTTGCACACACAGGTACTCTTAGCACAAGTGTGTGAATCTGGATCACAGTGCTATGCAGTATCTCCAGGACACTATTTTTATTAAGAAAGAACATGTTTTGGTAGAGATTGTTTGGTAAATATTCTGGCCACAAATACTAAAGAGTATTATTTTCAATTTAACCCTGGACTAACCCAAAATACAGGTGAATTTTACCACTGATCTGGTACCAAGAAAAGTGTCCTTTTCAGCTTGAATCTGCAATCTGCTGATCATAATATCTGTAAATTGTAAAGCTCAGTAGAATTAAATAAAATTAACTGAGTTTTTTTCCTAAAGGAAAAGATCTACATTTCACAAATAAAGAATGTTTAAATTATTATTTATTCCTCAGAGCTAATTTTGAAAGTTTATTTTGCCACATGCCTGAAGAAGCATTCAGAAGAAGAAGTCAAAATATAACATTAAAACGAAGTGAGCATTCCTATATCTTACTGTGCTATTGTAATGAAAGGCAGAAATCTGTCTTTGTATCCCCTGGATAGAGATACAAAATTTATGTTCAAATTTTGACCAAATGATAAAAACAGTAAGCAACAAAATCATTTTCAAAAATAATTAGGAGCAAGACAATCAGTTTTCTTTATTATCTCACGACTCCATTTTATGAGTTAGGTAGTTATACTTGGTTTTTAAAGCTCTGGGTTATAAGAAAATATAGTCTACAAGTAAAAATAGCAGATCCGTCGCCCTTTAAACTCCTTTGACATGCATTATCTCATTTAACTTAATTCTCAACAAAATCCCTTGCAATAGTAATATTCTAATTTTGCATATGAGAATATAGAGAATCAAGTTAAAAGATCTTCATAAATTCTCAGGATCAATGAGTGGCAAAGCTAGGCAGAGTGAGGGGATAAATTCATTTTCTCTGAAACAAAGTTGATGTCCCTTCTTCCAAGACTGCCTCAACACATACACGTGCACTGAAAATTTTGAAACAGGGCCTTTAAAAATATATCTCATAAATGTCTGAGTTTAATCTCATCTTGTATCTGTGAAGTTTTCTCTATTTTTTCAAGGCACTGAGAAGTTAAAAAAATACACAGAGAAAATGACAGAAAATAACATTGTAACATGTATTTCAGGCTGGGTTCCCTAAAGCCAGATTCTGAGACAGGGATTAGGATGCCTGTGATTTCTTGAGAGTGACTCCCAGGAACAAGAGAGGGAGGGAAGCAGAAAGGGAATGGGGCAGAGCTGAGCAAAGATGTGGCCTCAGTTGGAGTCCACCCTGAGTGTGGACCCAGGGGAGCTCTGGAGCATGGATTGTACCACAGAGATGTCCATCTTGAGGCAAAGTGGTTGGGATGTTGGCACTGTGTCAGACAGGCTACCCCTCATATAGCAGTGGGTGGGATGTGACCCGTAAGCTAGGAACAGTTCTCCATAGGACTCAGTTGTGGGCTCATAAAAGCCAACAGTAGCAGCAGCTGGAGAATCATCAGCCCAAAGGGATCTGGGCACAGAGCCAACATCAACCCTTAAGGCATGGTTATCGCTTGCTAAGTATTGACAAGTTACCATTCCTCCACCAGTAGAAGGTATCACTGAAGCATTTCTTTTTGGCAGTGTAAACAGGTCATGTCTTGTATTTAAGGTACCAGTAGCAGCATACCTATCTGGTCATCTCAGATGTACCCATTCTTAACAGGCAGATGTGATAAGTAGGGCATCTGGACAGAAAGGCTATTTTAAAAGTCCAGTTCAGGAAATCTTCCTAAAAGGAAGGATTCCCTCTCTTTGGATTGTTTGGAATCGTTTCAGAAGGAATGGTACCAGCTCCTCTTTGTACGCCTGGTAGAATTCAGCTGTGAACCCATCTGGACCTGTGCTTTTTGGTTAGTAGGCTATTAATTGCTGCCTCAACTTCAGCCCTTGATATTGTTCTGTTCAAGGTTTCAGCTTCTTCCTGGTTTAGGCTTGGGAGGGTGCTTCGATATGCAGTGGGTCCATCCCATCTGTGGTAGATAAGTTTTAAAACACCCCAATTTATAGCCTCCATGTAGCCACATCATTTGCCCTATAACTTTGTAGCTCCCTCCTATTCTTGCTCTTGGCTTGGCCACAGACTTCCTTTCAGCAATAGGGTATTAGCTGACTTGACTCAAGAAGAAATCATGCCTGAACATTTCTGCTTTCTTTTTGCTGCTATGTGATTGCTGTTAGATTATGACTTGACTAGCCTGAGTAAAAGCCAGAGCTAGCCTCTTGGAGAATGAGGTACCACATGGAGAAGAGCCCACTCTTCTCAGCTGAGAGCCCAGCCATGTAATTGCCCCTCCAAGACAAATGAAACCACAAAGCTAATACAGAACTGAATGTAGGCATGTGAATGAGCCATGATGGGATATGCTCAGATCAGCAGAACCGACAATCATATTACTAGAAAGTACAAGTGGCTGCTTTAAGCCTAAAGTTCTGGGGCAGCTTGTTACACAGCATTATTGTGGTGATGGTTAATTGATACGTAATTTAAAATTGCCAATACACAAAGCCTTAGCACTGGCATTGACTGAAAGAGAACGCAAAGCCTTAACAGCAAGTTAACTTAGCATTTGACTACATAAAGTAAGGGACTCAAGAAGACAGGCATTCTTACTTAGACTCTAAGTAAGTATCCAAGTCAGTATAGTTATTTTTACAATAAAAATTAGTCCTCCACCCTTATCTATTGATTGATTTCCACAATGACACTTGTATGATTTCCTAAGGTGATGATAAAAATAAAACAATGGCTCACAAAACACTAAACACTGTTCCTGCTCTATTGGCAGCTGCTTTTATTAAGTAACTGTTACTAGGTTAAAGAAAAAGACTATGATTGTGTTAATAATATTATTATGACTTAGCAAAGTTGATGGGAACTGGAGGCATGTATTTATGTTCCACAATTCTGGACATTAGAAATTACTGAAGTTCATATGCTGCAGAATAAAAATTAAAGAACAAGAATATACTAAGATATAAATTTGGGATGTATTTAGCTACCCATAATAGTAGATGCCCAAAAATATATTTTCAAAGCATAAATGAAAGAAAAAAATGTCTATGAAAACTCTGTTTTTATATTTCATCCAAGTTCCCTTCTAGCCAAAATGTGCTCAGTTAGAAATGATCAGTGATATCATTATTTGGATATTAAATGGCTCCCCCATCGGTTGGCAAGTCTTAAATGGTACTTTGCCATTCCCTTGTGGAATGAAAAGGCCTTGAATTAGACAATTTCAATGATAACAACTATCCCAGTACTTTCATGTGCCAGATTCAGGACTAAGTGTTTTTTTTTATATGCATTCACACACTTAATCCTCACAACTGCCCTAAGAAATAGACACTGCTATTCCCATTTTATGGATGAGAAGACTGAGATTGTTCAAAATGATGCAGCTAATGACTGGTGTAATTGGTAAAGGTAAGATTAAATTAATGAATACCTACCACTAAAGTTGATGCTCTTAAACATGAGAATTATATGCAATGTCGGACAAATGACAAGTATTTTCAGCATGGCCATTGCCTGGACTCATGAGTAATTTCCTTTTGAGGTAAGAGCTAGAAATCTGGATACCACTCTCAATGTTTCCTAATTATCTCCCCGACACCCTAAAATGCATCTCCAACCATGCATGCTGGGAGATTACATGGGATTGCTACATTTCCCCAATGTAGCAGGAGAAAAGCACCAAAAGTTCTTTAGAATGAAACTTCATATCTGTCCTTTGCTAAGGTAAAAACATCCTTTGTTGCCAATAAATATTGACTTACACCACATTAATAAAGGATCAAAATAAAGCCTGAGGTGAATATATGTATGTATCTATATACATACACACAGTCATGTGTCCCATAATGACGTTTCAGTTCATGAGAGACTGCCTGTATGATGGTGGTCCCATATGATTATAAGGGAGCTGAAAAACTTCCTATAACTTAGTGATGTCATGGCTGTCATAACGTCTTAAAGCAATACATCACTCATGTGCTTATGGTGTTGCTGGTACAAAGAAAACTACATTGCTGCTAGTTGTATAAAAGTCTAGTACATACAATTATGTATAGTACATAATATTTGATAATGATAATAAATAAATATGATACTGGTTTATATGATTACTATACTATACATTTTATTATTAGAGTGTACTTTTTATACTAATTTTTTAAAAAGTTAACTGTAAAACAGTCTCAGGTGGGTCCTTCAGTGGCAATTCCAGAAGAAGGCATTGCTATCATGGGAGATGACAGTTCAATGCACATTATCTACCACCCCTTCGGACCTTCCAGTGGGACAAGATGTGGAAGTGGAAGACAGTGATACTGATGATCCTGACTCTGTGTCTGACTAGGTTAATGTGTGTGTTTGTATCTTAGTTTTTCTTAAAAAAAAGTTTAAAAAGTAAAAATTAAATTTTTAAAAATTGAAGAAACTTACATGAGTCTGTAAAGAAATAATTTTGTACAGTTGTATAATGTGTTTGCATTTCAAGCTATGTGTTTCAACCTATGTATTTTAGCCTAAGAATACAGTGTTTATAAATTCTATAGTAGTGTACATTAATGCCCTAGGCCTTTACATTTACTCACCAGTCACTCAGTAACTCACCCAGAGCAACTTTCAGGCCAACGAGCTCCATTCATGGCAAGTGTTTCATATAGGTGCATTGCTTTTTATCTTTTATATCATATTTTCAATGTACCTTTTCTATGTTTACATATGTTTAGACATGTGAATACTAATCATTATGTTACAATTGCTTATAGTCCAGCACAGTAATCTGCTGTATAAGTTTGTACCTAGGAGCAATATGCTATGCCATATATTTCAGGTTTATAGTAGGCTCTACCATCTAGGTTTGCACAAGTACAGTCCCTGATGTTCATACAGTATCAGAATGAATCCCCACCATTAAGTGACACACGGTTATAATATATAATAAGAAAAGAATTAGCAATTGTTACATCACGTAGTAAAGGTGCTCACATTTCTCCTAATTGGATTGAGTCAACTGATGTCATATTTTAGGAAATTACCTCAGCACTTGAAAGTGATGTTTGTCTAATGTCACAGTTTGAAATAATATTGAACCAATTAAAACTTTTGCTGATGATATGATGCTCAGCATCTCCTTTTTAATACAGACATTTTGATTTTTCTTCTGGTAATGAGAAATTGCCTCATTCTTAACTACTCCAGAGTTTAGTCCAGGCTAACAATTAAGTTACCAGTTACTGAACGTTTACTCTGTGCCAGACACATTTTTTTTTTTTGGTACTGTAGATATTAACTCATTCATTCCCATTTAACAGATGACAAAACCAAGGCTTAGAGAGGTTAACTAAGTTGTCCAGGGTTATTTGGGCAGTCAGTGGCAGAGCACAAATGTTACCTCTGTCCTGCATTAGGAATGCATGTGTATTCCCCCAAATTTATCTGTTGAAGCCCTTCATTCCCAGGGTGATTATATTTAGAGGTGGGGCCTTTGTGAGATAATTAAGTTTAGATTAGGTCATCAGAGTGGGACCCTCATGAGGGAGTTAAAGCCCTTCTAAAAAGAGGAAGACAAATCTCTCTCTCTCTTTCTCTTTCTTCCTCATAGACAAACAAAAGGAAGGTCAGTTGAACACACAGCAAGAAGGCAGGTCCTCACCAGGAACTGAATCTGCTGGCTCTTTGACCTTACACTTCCCAGCCTTTGGAATGGTGAGAGATAAATGTCTGTTGTTTAAGCCACTCCGTCTATGATATTTTGTTATAGCAGCCTGTACTAAAAGATAACTCAAATTTTGTGGAGCATAAAAAATTCATAAAATAAAGCTGCGTATTTATATATTTAAAATAGCAAGGTAGGCCAGGTGCAGTGACTCACACCTTTAATCCCAGCACTTTGGGAGGCCAAGGCGGGTGGATCACAGGGTCAGGAGTTTGAGACCATCCTGGCCAATATGGTGAAACCCCATCTCTACTAAAAATATAAAAATTATCCAGGTATGGTGGCGTGCGCCTGTAGTCCCAGCTACTTGGGAGGCTGAGGCAGGAAAATCGCTTGAACCCGGGAGGCAGAGGTTGCAGTGAGCTGAGATCGCACCACTGCACTCCAGCCTGGATGACAGAGTGAAACTCCATCTCAAAAACAAAGGGGGAGAAAAAAGCTCACACTCTTCCAGTGACTGAAGGCAATTCTAAATTCTATTCTTTTCTGCTGAGTGTCATGGTCTAAACTATGACTCCCTGTTTCTCTTTCTTCATTGGAGTTTCTCATAAAACAAAGACATCATGGATTATACAGTCCCACTACTCCATCCACCTAATATTGGGTATTTCCTTGTGTTAAGAAGGGAAGGAAGTCCAGGCACAATGGCTCATGCCTATAATCCTAGCATTTTGGAGGCTGAGGTGGGTGAATCACCTGAGGTCAGGAGTTTGAGACCAGCCTGATCAACATGGTAAAACCCCGTCTCTGCTAAAACAAAAAAAGAAAAACAAATTGGCCAGGTGTGGTGGCAGGCAACTATAGTCCCAGCTACTCGGGAGGATGAGGCAGAAGGAACAGGAAAATTGCTTGAACCTGGGAGGTGGAGGTTGCAGTGAACCAAGATCATGCCACTGCACTCCAGCCTGGGCAACAGAGTGAGACTCTGTCTCAAAAAACAAACAAAAAATGAATGGAAGTTAAAATCCCCAGATGCCATCGAAAGCAGCTAAGAGTGCCCTGTCTGAGATGTCTGTGGGGCTATCCAGATGTCTAACACATAAAGACTTGTGTGATGGATTAGATCTCAATGCCCAGATGACCAATACATGGAGACTTGTATGTCTGATGGATTATATCTCAATGAGAATTAATGTCAATATTAAATAGAATGCTTATGCTCTTGGTTTAAGAAGAAAAGTAAGTTTTCTGTCTTCATTTGTCAGGATTCAACATTGTATTATATTTTTTCCTTTCGATTGTTCTAGGATAACAAGTAACCAAATAGGCAAGACTCAGGAGATATCATGCACTCTACCTGACGGTCACTTTCAGTAAATTAGATGGATTGGTTATTCTCGGGCTCCTAGATAAAAGTCTCCATGAATTTTCTAGTTACACTCTCCCTGATCCCCTTGGTCAACAATTAATGTCTCATGGAAAGATCATGTTCATTTCATGTTAAGGCTTCTTTTCATAAGGCTCAAGACCAACCACAAAGCTGGAATCTTATAGGAAGGAAAGGGGTTTGATAGCCTTAAGGTATCTTTCCCTAAATAGCTTAGTTAGACATCTCTTTTACCTTGCTTACATGGTTTTTAGCATTTAGAGGAGCTTAGTGAAGGGATAAGCGGAGGCAGAGAGGTTCTTATCTGATGGCTATCATAGTAACATGTCAATATGCTCTCTAAGCGTGGCAAATGTATGAAATTCTCTCTCTCCCTCCTCTTAATGCTTTTTTAGGTTCCTCAGAGTCCCCTATAACAGGTTAAGTTCCCTAAATGTAGAGCCTGAGACGGGGATTCTTGTGCAAATGGTTTTTGAGGGAGAGCTCTCAGAAGAACCCTCTAAAAGATCAAGAGAAGCAGGAGGGGGCAGGAGAAGAAGCTTGGCAAAAATGTTTCAGATTAAATTTAGTCTCCACCTGATCCCTTGTAGAGCTCTGGAGCATGGATTGCAACACACAGCCTGCCAGGTCTTGAAGCAAGGTAGCCAGGCTTTCTTTTATACCTCTGCGTTTTTCAGTCACTGACCCTGGGCAGTCTCCAGATTGGCAGAAGGCATAAATCACAAGGCATACTGGGAAAGGGGGCTCCTGACAGCCCAGGGCATTTGGCCAGAGAACGGAGGCAGCTCTGAGTTTCTAGTAACTGGTACCTACAGTAGCTTGAGAACGGATGCACATCCCTTGGGTATAGGAGTTACAGGCAGCATGAAAAACATCTGCTAACTACGGTCCCACAACAAGAGCTCTTTCTTTAGGAGCTCTTCGGATGGGCATGCTGTGCTTCCCACTGGCTCATTGTTTATTCCCTCTTTAGCACTAGGCATAGATGATTCTAGCTTATCTAAGCTAGGATTTGGTTGTCTCTCTTATAATAGCACCTTGGACAGAATCAAAGAATACTCCCCCACTGGCCACAGGCCATCCTGCAAGAGGTCCTGTTAGGCCCTACTCACTGCACTAGAGGTGGAAGAGGGATCTCAGACAACATTCTTGGCTCTCCCTAAAGTCCTCCACAAGACCTACTCTCAGCTTTCTCTGCCCCTCCAAGCCTCTCAGTCTTACTTTATGATTTTCATTAAGAAATGTAGTGGTAGGCCATGTGCAGTGGCTCATGCCTGTAATCCCAGCACTTTGGGAGGCTGAGGTGGGGAGAATTGCTTGAGCCCAGGAGTTTGAGACCAGCCTGGGCAGCATGGCAAGACCTTGTCTCTAAAAAAAAGAAAAAAAAAATTGCCCGGTGCTATGGTGTGTGCTTGTAGTTCCAGCTGATACGGCGGCTGAGGCTAGAAGATTGCTTGTGTTTATGAGTTTGAGGCTGCAGTAGCTATTCTGTCAATACTACACTCTAGTCTGGGCAACACTGTCTCAAAAAGAAGGAAGAAGAAAGAAGTAGTGAATGAAAAGAAAAGAAGAATTTAGTAGCCATGGTCTTTATTCCTTGGCCACTAGAACACAAGAAAAGTCCTATTTTCACATCCTGATTGATTTAGAATATGTTCCTATGACACTCCTTTTTTAGGGAGCGAGAGCCTAAAGGTTACATGCTTATGCGAGACACTCCAAAGTTACTAGATTCAACTTCAGGAAAATCAGTGTAATGATTGTGTGCCAAACCAGGTACCACATGATTCTCTGTGAGATACCCAAGTATTTCAAACGATTAGAGGAAAACTTATGATTGAGGAAATGCAATGTACTAATTGTGAAAATTATTCTTAAAAATTGGCATATTTTGGATTTAAGCAACAGAACAATGATAATCAAATGGAAACATAGTCTGAGATCTACTGGTGTGCCTGATTATACCAGTAGACAACATATACTTGCTTTTAGTAGAGACTTTATTCATTTATTTATTTATTTTTTCAGACAGGGTCTCATCATGTTACCCAGAATGGAGTGCAGTGGTATGATCTTGGATAACAACATCCCCTGCCTCTGCAGCTCAAGCGATCCTCCCACCTCAGCCTCCCCAGTAGCTGGGACCACAGGAGTGTGCCACCACACTTGGCTACTTCTTATATTCTTAGTAGAGATAGGGTTTGCCATGTTCCCCAGGCTAGTCTCTAAGTCTTGACATCAAGTGATCCACCCATCTCAGCCTCCCAAAGTGCTTTGATTAGAGGCATGAGCCACCACGCCCAGCCAGCAGAGGCTTTCAGTAACACCTTTGGATTCAGACTTCCCTACCACACCCTACTCCTATACACATGAAGTAATTATTTTACCATTTTATTGGATCTTTTCCAAAACAAGTAAGAACATAATTAAATGGCCTTTGAAAACTAGAAACAAATGTCCTTCAAGGGGGGAATGAGAACTGTGAGTATCCATCCAATAAAATATTACTAAGTAGTGAAAAAGAATGAATTACTGATACATGGATGAGTCTAAAAGGCATTATGCTACATGAAAACAGCCAGACCCAAAAGGCTCCATATTGTATGATTCCATTTGTATTTTGGGTAAGAAAACAAATCTATGGTTGCCAGAGACTGGAGAAAGGGGTTGATGACAAGATAATGCACGCAAATGTTGCCAGTGACAGAATTGCTGTATATCTTGACTTTGGTGATGACTTGGGTATAGAATTGTTAAAACCTGCACAGCTATAGACTTATTCAGGTAAATTTTACTCCGTGCAAAGTATACTTAAATTTTAAAAATAGAAAAAAATAACATAGCTTAACAATGTGCATACTAAGTCAAAAATAACATTAATTGAAATTTTAAAAACAGAATTAATGAATTTATTGGTAACAGTAAAATTAGTGCCAATTTAAAATAAATATTAGAATTCCAAATTCAAAGCATTTTCTCTTCAGAAGTAATTATTCTTAATCTATAATAAATTCCTCTTCTTAATCAATTCATTCTAGTCTATGCAAATCAGATTTTTAAGGTCTAGCACTTTGCAGGGAAAAACTGAATTCAAGACTCATTTCTTCAAGTGTATGAAATTCATATACCAAACGTTTTCCTATCACCTAAGCTTACCACTTCCAGAGTAAATGTAAACCCATGAATTAGACCAAATCAAGAGTAGCTAATTTAGTAGTAAAGATTGTGTAGCACCGACTCAGCCTGTTCTCCAGGGAGGCTCCACAATCAATCCCTATATGGGGTCCAAGGATCTATGAAGAGAACTATAATCGCTTTTTCTTTTATTTGTGGCAGAATTCAGTCAATATATGGTTGGTACATTTTTAGGGAACAGTTAGAAACCACCAAACAAAGAATAAGATGCTTGCATATTACAAGAGTAAAGAATGTGCCACTTGTCTTAGGCTTCACATACTCTTTATATACAATTCTTCTTTAAAAAAATCATGCCATGCACAATGAGAAATTTCTGTATTTATAAAAACATGCAGAATGAGTGTAAACTTGAGTAAATCTAGGTAATTCATTGCATTCTAGCTAACAGCCTAAAAAGCATGCCTAATTGCTTCACAAAATTATATATTAGAAACAAATTTTAAAAAAAAGTCTCATGAATATTCTGAATGACCTTTAAGTCTTATATCCCATTTATGAGTGTGCATCTGTGTGTGGTGGAGGGTATTCATCCAATACCTCAAGCTACTTGGGGACAGTGTCTTTGTCCTTTATCTCTGTATCCCAGGCCCCTGGCAGAGGCACGCAGCATAGAAATTTAAACATGTGTGGAAAAAAAATCAGTGAAAATTCAGGAAGGTTCAAATAGAAACCAACTGGCATGTTGACAGTGAGAGTTAACATTTATTGCCTACTAGGCATTGATCACTGTCCTCTGTATCCCACACATACTGACTTACCAAATTCTCACAACCATCTTTTGACGCAGGAACCGTTATACTGGGAGGCGTAAAAAGATTAAATAATGTAGAACACACAGATAACAAATAATAAAGCTTAAATTCAAATGCAAGCAGTCTATCTTTGAAGTCAGTCATCCTAACTACTTTGTAAATTTATCTCGCTCGTTACATGAGACTATAACATTCACAGGGCAGACAGGTAGAAACAGATGCTGTATTTTGATTTTTTTCTTATAAAATTATTATCATATAGGTAGATATGTAACACTATCCTCTGTAATTTTCTTTTTCGTTGTCTCTTATTTTGTAATGTGTTCAACAAGAAACAATTGTGTAAAAATCACTCTAGTACCTGCTTTTTCTAGACCTAGTTGATGAAACTACTCTAAGCAGATGATATTTATCTTACCTGTAAACTGTAAATGACATGTTAGCCTTTCTGGCCCAAGTAGTGAGCTAAATATAGGAATTATGTTCTCCAGGTGAAGGTTGCTTTGGGGAATCATCCATCTAAACTTTAGAACTTTCAGAGATCAATGGAGAGCGAACACATGTAAAATGATCCCTTTTAATCGTGGGCTCAAAATAAAAAATTTGGCTTGATTTACAGTTCTATGTACTCACACCCTTTTAGGAAACCATTTGTTCAGTAAGGCAAGATTCACAAGGCTCCCAGAAAAAACACAATCCTTCCATTAGCAAGAGTAAATTCTTAAATGCAAAATATTTATTATAATCAAATTGAGAGAAAGTTGCCCAGTTTAAGCAAGTCTTCTACTTATTAACCCATGGATTATTAATTTCCACATTAATCTTCTTTTTACTAGGAGCTCAGCCAGAAGCAGGAAAGAGGGTCTTTATGGACACTTAATCTGAAGGATTTCTTTATATTGCGCCAATGAAAAGGGTAGGGAGGAGAAGAACATCTGGTAAGTTGACTGCATTCATGACCTCCTCCTTACTTTTCTCTCTACCCTGTGCCTTGTTACTCTGCCATTTCTCTCATCAAAAAAATTGAAGATTATTTCCCCATCCCCTTAAATCTGGGCCGGCCTGTGGCCTGCTATAGCCAGCAGGATGCAGTCAAAATGACACTGTACCTGATCCAGTTTTGGCCTCAATATGCCTTCCATTCTTCCATTATCTTGGAGCCCTATCTCTGCCTTTTGAACAGGCCTGGGCTAGTTAGTCTATTGAGGATTAGAGGTGACCAGGGTACAGGAGAGCCCCCAGGGAAACAGACAAATTCTCTCAGAACCAGAGTGTCTTAGAAGAATGGCTGACCATATACACAGGAAGCCAGGAAGAACCACTCAAGATAGGCCATTTAAAATGCTAACTCATAGAATTGGCACTAACTAGATGGTTGTTGTTGAAGTTACTATATTTGGGATGATTTGTTATACAACAACAGTTAACAGATACAGTCTCTATTACAGGAAATATAGTCATGTGTCACTTAATGAGGGGGATAACTTCTGAGAAATGTGTCCTTAGGTGACTTCACTGTGCAAACATCACAGAGTGCACTTACACAAACCTAGATGGCGTTGCCTACTATAGACTCAGCCTATATGGTATAGCCCATTGCTCTTAGGCTACAAACTTTACAGCATGTTACTATACTGAATACTGTAGGCAACAGTAAAACAATGGAAAGTATTTATATATGTAAACATAGAAAAGGTACAGTAAAAATACAGTATTATAATCTTATGAGATCACCATCATATATGTGGTTTGTCACTGACTGAAACGTTAAGAGGATCATGACTATATAGGTAAAAATAATACCCAGAATATTTTAAAATATATATTGGCCTTTTGAAAATCAACTATTTATTAAATATTTATACCCCATAGAAGAAATTAAACTGTTATTTAACATAAAACATAACTGTATAAAGCTTGATTTATTTTCCTTGATATATTTTTTATATATTCCTGGTCAGCTGGTTGTCTTTAATAATGCAAAGCTTTATTAGAAGGATATTAATGGTAAAATCCTTAGACTCTGTATGGACTCAGGAATTATAAGCATATGATGTATAAAATTTTGTCTTAACATTTTGTATCATACCTTATAACTGCTAAGCTGAAGGACAGCTATCACATTCTTCAACAATTTTAAATAAGGATTAGGGCAATGACATTGTTATTGAATTTATCTCATTTTGTTTTGTTTCTGAGCAGTGATTCACAATCAGAACATTTTCTACTTCCATCCAGTATTCGTATCTGTGCATTTATGTATATGTATATATAGAGAGATCTTCTCAAAACAATATTTATCCTTACTATCTCTGATATTAATGTTTTCTAATATATTCTGTTATGTTTTACTGCACCGTTCATTTTTTAAAAATGCTGATGTCCAACCAATAAAATGATCTCATAACCTACTCATGGATCAAGACCACTAGTTTAAAAAACATTGGAGTTAGTTTTCATCTGCTATGAATCATGGTCATTGGAAAATGTTTTGATAATAAAGTACTTGCCTAAGGGTTGAGCTGTTCCTTGCTCAGTGTTAAGACTTTTTTCTCCATTGCAAGTGGCCACAGGTAGTTTTTCCAATATAGTAATGACAACGATTAACAAGTGCCTGGTACTTTTCAAATTACAAAGCATTTTTCATACATATTACCTCAAACCTCCATTGGGTTAATTGGCAAAGGAAATATAATATTGTGCAATTAAGTTCAATTCTAGGTAGATCCGTAATTTTATTATTCAAGATAAAGTGAACCTTCAGCAACTAAGATATATGACACCATTTTCCCATGTCCTGGTAATTTAGTTAGTTTTGAATGTGTGATATGCAGAGATCTTCTGGAAGAGGCATACATTATTTTAAACAAAAAGTGCCTCATACTGGTATAAAATAATTCAACCTAATAAGTCAACCATATTAGGTTGGATCATAGTCAAACAAAGTTACAAAGTCAAAGATTGGTAGCCCGTTTATTACATAAGCCTGTAAATAAGAAGATACTTTTTTTTCTTGATTAAGCACTCCTCAAGAAAGAGGGGTTTGACTTACAGTCAAGTTCTAACAAAGTTACTGATGTTACCAGTGTCTTCGTAATTACCTTATTTTGAACAACAGAACAATGTTTGGGGAAGATATATTAGCCCAAAATTACCTCTATTAATCCTAGTTTGGATACTTCTAGAGGTTTACTTAAATGAAACAAATATATCAGGAAGTTAAACAAAAATGATGACAGACTTAGTAATTATTCCCAGGTGGGTACAACCTAACAATTGCAAGTGTCATACACAATTTAAAGAGGTTTGCAGCACCTCAGACAATATAAGTGAAAAATATGTGTTCTGGAAAAGCCTACTAGATGATGTCAAAAGGTGCTTCAGTGGTCACAAAGACAGTATGTCCAAGAGTCATGTGAAGATTTAGCAGGGAAAAAGCTTCTATGAAATGTGTACAATATAGCACTATTCATAATAAACATATTATTTAGTATAAATGTTTTAAATATATGTATGAATGGCAAAGTCCTGGAATCAATTTAGGTGCCCATCAAGGGTGGATTTGATTTAAAAAGTGTGGTATATGTATACCATGGGATACTACATAGCCATAACAAGAAATGAAACCATGTCCTTTGCAGCAACATAGATGCAGCTGGAGGCCATTATCTTGAGCAAATTAATGCAGGAACAGAAAACCAAATACTGCATGTTCTCACTTATAAGTGGGAACTAAATATTGGGTACTGGTGGACACAAAGATAGCAACAATAGACACTGGGGAAAACTAGAGGGAGGAGGGAGGAAGGGGAGAGGAGTTGAAAAACTCGGATGCCATGCCCAGTTCTTGGGAGATGGGATCATTTGTACCCCAAACCTCATCATCAGGTAACATTCCCAGGTAACAAACCTGCACATGTACCCCCGTATCGAAAATAAACATTGAGATAAATAAATAAATAAATAAATAAATATGTGAAGCAGACACTGCTAGATGTCAACTCAATATTCATCCTCTCCTCTGTGAATAAAACTGTAAATTCATGTAGACCAGCAATGCATTTAGCCTTAGGCAATAAATCACGGTTTGTCTAAACTGGTGATTCTCAGTCCCAATGGCAAATTCAAGTCACCTGAGCATAAATATGGCGGTCTCATATTGCTATGTGAGTAGGTCAATGGATCAGAAGAGTCCAGAGATAGACTGACATATATAAAATCACTAAATTTTTGAGAAGGGTACCAATAGACTAGGAAAAGGAAATTTTCTAAGTAAATAGTGCTAGAGCAACTGGACATCCACAAGGAAAAATAAAATAAAATAAAATTTGACCACCAATTCCTATCAGGTATTGGCTAAGGGATGGTCTTAGGGAAGTCAATACCTCTAATTCCCAGCCTGGCAATGGGCCAAGTGTTTCTGTCGTTTCAGTAGAGCACTCTGCACACAATATCAACAGGCTGATGCCAGTAAGAAGATTCTAAAATGGTTAGGTCTGAGGGCTATGAGAAAATTCATAGTATTTGTTATAGGAGACCACATTATTTTTAATCCAAACTGGAATACTTCAGAGAGTTAGAATGGGCATTATTAAGAATTATACTGACAAAACAGGCATAAAAAGGGACTGTCCCAGAAAAACCTGAACATGTGGTCACCTAAATATAAGTAAAGCAAAACAAAGCCATAATGGCACAACAGAAACCATTTTAACTCGAGCCTATTGAACAGATGCTAATTATAGCCATGAGAGGAAGACATGGCGTAGCTAAATGTTGTTCCCTCCACACACATCTCTGTCAAATAGTAAGTGGTCTGGCTAGTGAAATTCTGCACTCAGTGGTCTATTCAGCAGAGGTGAGTAAGGCACAGGAGATGGGTTAAGCAAGTGAGAATTCAATTTGCCTTGGTAAGCTAATGAGATTTTTATTAAAAACAATCTTAGAAATAGTGTGATCCAGCTGCACTGCTTATGGATGAAACAGCTATTTAATAAAATGGAAATTCTCATCAAAATGCATTCTAATTTATTCTAATGTTATATGAGATCACTGTATTAGAAATAGCCACTACCAATTTATATGACCCACTTTTCATCTTTTTTTTCTTTCATTCCAGCATTCTGCAGGGATAAGAGAAAAGCAAAGTACGAAGTTTTTTTGGTGTTAGTAACCCTACGAAGCTCTCGCACAGGATTCGCTGACATTTAGGCATAGTTTTCAAGGGAAGTCAGCAGGTTCATATCCGAGAGATTTCGGTGGTTATTCACTACAGTCTAGAAAAGCCATGCTGTCTTTACACACAGAGACTAGCAGGTGTCTGGTGCTAACCAATGCCTGTTGGGAGTCAAGCTTCACCAAGGACTTCCCTGTTGGTTTGGACAGTTGAATCCAGACATTGCCAAGTTGTATATCCTCCTTGCCCCACTTTTCTTTCTTTCCTATCCAGTCTATGACAGATGTACCACTCTAATCTCACTCTTTCATCACTTATATGTCTTACTGCCTATCTTTCACACATCAAATTTGTAAAGATCTCCTTGAGCCATTAAGTACTAACATCACCCAGGCCCTTCAGAGCTTCCTACCTTTTCAAAGAGCTTGCAGAGGGCAGCTGTCAGTATTGACACACCAATGAGGAAATACTCACACCCAGTTTCCTAAGTCCATGGCAATAAATATCTTTCATCCATGGGCATTCTTAATTCCAGTGGTCTTTAAAGCAGCAAACAAAGTGATGTCACTACAAACTTCACCATCAAAACATCTGTTCCAATTCTGAAGTCTTTGGAAGGAGAGAGACCTTGGAATGTGTTTCACTCACAACTACGTAATCTGAGTTGTTGGAGAATTCCCTTTTCTATTATCTTAACCATAGCAGATGCCTCCTAGAAGGGGTACATGCCCTTCTAATAACCAGCTGGAAGAAAATATAGGAACCACTTTGAACACCATATACAGTTTCTTCATAATCTGACCCTCATCCAACCATGCCTCAGCTGCAGTTACTCCTTGTCTAACACTTCATTCTCCAATAACTCAAAGTCTCTGATAAATTCTGGAAACTCTGACAGGTCTTCATGCTTTTGACCATGTTGTTTCCCCTGCTTTGAATGACCTCTCCTGCTCTTATCCACCTGGCAAACTCCTTTCTGTGCACTGAACCTCAGCTCCAAGGCTACCCTCCTTACTCTTCCAAGCAGATATAAAGCTTTTCTCCTTGAGGACTGCACTGTGCTTGGCCTAACCATCATCAGTGCTATTGTTTGAATGTTTGTGTTCTCCCAAAATGCCTACATTGAAACTGAATCCCCAACATGACAGTATTACGAGGTAGGGCCTTTGGGAGGTGATTAAGTCATGAGGACATCCCTCCATGAATGAGGTTAGTATCCTTATAAAACATGCTTGAGTGAGCCTGCTTGTCCCTTTGCACTTCTGACAAGTGCAGACACAGTTCAAAAGCACCCATCTATGAAGAACAGGCCCTTACCAGACACCAAATCTGCAGGTCCCCTTGTCTTGGACTTCCCAGCTTCCAAAACTGTAAGCAATAAATTCCTAATGTTTATAAATTACCCAGTCTAAGGTATTGTTGTAATAGCAGCCTGAACAGACTAAGACAATCAGAGTACATATCTTATGTCTCCTATGTTGTTTTGTTTGTATCACTTCTGTAAATTCTGTGAATAAAAGGAACTATGTCTTTTCATCTCTGAATCCATAGCAGCTAGCAAAGTCCCTGGCATATTGTTGGGAGTTCAATAAGTATTTGTGGACCAACAGCCTCAAAGAAAGATGAAATGCATCATGGCTCTTGCCCCCTGACCTAGCAGCCAGCAATGTCCCTGTTATATTGTTGGGGCTTAATAAATATTTGCTAACTGACAGACAGAAAGGAAGATTAAATCCTCTGTTAGTAAACTTAAGTTTACTAAAATTTAAAATGGAACTTCTGTAGGTATGCTTTACTGATTGTTTTTCCTACTTTATTAGACTGTGGATTAAGAGATTTTTTTAAAAAAACAAAGGGTTAAAAAAGCCACTTAAAAGATGGCAAAAGATATGATGAAGGGTATCTAACTACCAACCACCTTACAGATGCACAATCATTTGAAGCACAAGGTCACAAAATCCAACAGATTACAAATAATAAAGTAAAATAGAATGTGATAATTGTAACATAGATGATAATAGGTATTTATAGCAGCAATCTATGTTACGTGATTATTAAGTAATTTTTTCTTTAATCAACTAAAAATTGAAAATATTAAATGGGAAACACTAAAGGGTAAAATCGCTTTTGCTATGTACCTTGAAAGCATTCTTCTAAGCCTGCATTTCACATCCCCAATGTCAGATTTTCACAGATATGGGATGCTGCCCAACAGATATGGAAAAGATAGGTTTACACTTAAATCCTAGTTTTCAACAACTCCTCTTGTTTGATTTTGCAGCTGTGTCAGGGAAAATGTACTCATTCTCAGCTAATTCTCCACTAAATGTACTAAGTCAGGAATTGAAGTTATTTGGCTTGACTGTTAATACTTCACACCTAAAACAATGACAGTAAATCTTTGGCAGCAGGCTTGAGCCTCAATTCCTCAGGCTTCTAATCCACCATCCTCATGGTCATAAATTCCAAATGAGTAACACTGGAAGCATGGATAATTAGGGGAGGGCACAGCTAATATGCTAAGTCACATCAGAGAAATCACACAGACAGTGATCTGCCAATTATCAAAAGAAACAAATTGAAACTCAGGGCCTTCTGGTTATGGGGCTCACTGGGGTCACACACCCCAACAGGCTGTCTCGTCTTTGCTCCTTCAGACAGACGGACATGAAGACATGGCTTTGATGACAGCTTAGATTTCAGAGTGCACGTGACCTAAAATCACCAGGAAGCACAGAGCAAAGGGAAAGGGAAAGTGAGCTGTCCATACTTCCTGTTAATCAAAATGAGAATTAAATGAGAGTTAAAGGGTGCTACATCATTTCAGTTGCCTCCAAAATTTATTCTGAAATCTTGCCACCATTAATTTTTTTTTTTTTTTTTTTTTTTTTTTTTTTTAGACAGAGTTCTGCTCTGTCACCCAGGTTGGAGTGCAGTGGTGCAATCTCGGCTCACTGCAACCTCTGCCTCCCGGGTTCAAGCAAGTCTCCTGCCTCAACTTCCCGAGTAGCTGGAACTACAGGTACGTGCCACCATGCCTGGCTAATTTTTGTATTTTTAGTAGAGATGGGGGTTTCACCATGTTGGACAGGATGGTCTTGATATCTTGACCTCATGATCCGCCTGCCTCAGCCTCCCAAACCATTCATGATTTAATAGTTCTACTTCTCATGTAGCTTCAGGCAAAATTTTCTTTCCAATTACTTCCAATGATGGACAGGTCTTTACCCACACAAGAATAATGGGAGAATGATAACAAGCCATGAATTACAGATGAAGTATTTTATTAACTTTCAAAATATTCAAAATTGCTTATTAGCAATTTCTAATCTCTCAAGAGACCTCAGAATGAGGCACATTAGAAATAGTTACACCTTAAAATAGATCATCCTTCTATAAATACAAACGCCTCTTTAAAGATGTCAAAGACCACTAACAGCAATCTGAAAATCTTCTATTTAAAGAACTCTATTTCTTATGTAAATCGAATACTCAGATCTTTTTTTTATTACCTTTCCTTAGTTAAAATTATAGTTGAAGATTTATGCAACCAAAATATTTTATTTTGATTTGCAGAAATATCCATGTAAGTTTTAGTATTTCATTTCCCCAAAAGAGAATTTCAGAATTCCTTCTAAATTCTGAAATCTCTTGAAACTTCCTTTGCTTTCTTTTAAAGTTGCTCTTTCCTAAAATCTCAAGTTAAAATAAAAAGACCATACCTCTTTAGAAATAAATCTCTCAGCAATTCATTCACTTAGGAGGAATAGTCCCATATAGCCTGAAAACTAATCACCAATTATTTCCTTCTACAGGGATAATATTAAAGCCGATTCTTGCATACTACCTTCCTTCACCTACTAACACTCTAATCAAATACTCACAACCACATTTAGACTGTAAATCTTCTGGCAGAAGATTAACTGGGGGAAGTGTGAAGCAGATCTTCTGGGTATTTGGTCTTCAATGATGGACTCATTTCTCTGGACTGATAACTGCTTTAATAGCTACTTACAAAATAGCACATGATTTTGACCTCAGTAGTAGACTTGCTCTTCCCATTAGAAGCCCACCATTTTAATAAGAGAAGAGTTTTCCTGGTGCCTATAAAACCCAAGAGGATGTAGCAGATACTGCTGCTGCCACCCAGATTCACCACCTCTGTTCCTTTTGCAGTTTCTGTGCTCCCATTCTCAGCTTTTACATGCTTTGTTTCCAACTGCATTCTTCTTCAGAAGGCTGAGAATGGAAATGGGAAGCCGGGTGGCAACAGCAGATACTGTTACAGCAGTATCTGTAGCAGCCTTCTTCAGCAATTTCTCTTTTGCTACTATAACTGTCCCAACACTATGGAGAGCTGGAAGTGCTTGGGAGGTTATAACCCATCCAGGAGAGCCCATAGCTAGTGACAAATGGATGAAAGAGGGTAAAAGCCAAGCTACTTCACCTCCAGGCAGGACATATTCTGAGGTGCTATTTATGTTTCAGAGTACTCTGTGAGTTCATACAGAGACTGGGACTTCACCTGAAATGGAACCCAGATGTGTCTTCTTTCCCCTCCTTGGCCTGCTCTTTTACCAGTCTCTCCTGAGATGCTTCCCTAATAAATCACTTGCACATAATCTGCATTTCACAGTCTGTTTTTGGGGAAACCAACCTAGGACACAGCACTAGTTTATGAGCTGGTCAGCCCCCAGAAAGAGAATAAATGAAAGAAGAAGAAGGCTAATTTTATAGAGCATTTACTCCTTCCAGACCCTGCCCTAGGCACTCTGCATGTATTATCTCATTGGCTCTTATCCAAGGATAATACAAGTACAATCTGGACACTTGAAAGAAAACCCCTACAGCTAAGGTGAAGAAACACAAGGACATCTGCACAAGTGGTCCTTTGTCATCTAGTTACTACTCCCGATCTGACTTGAGAGGGTCCTTTCCTATGCTGCCCCTTGTTTTTGAGGGTAATACTACTAATAAAAAAATATTGACCATTTACTTCCATGTTCCAGGTATTAGATGAGAGAGAGTGTGTGTATGTGTGTATGTGTGGGTGTTGCATTAAATTGTCTAAGTTCATCCATGTTATTTATAAATGGTGGCACTGGAATTTGAATCCTAGCCTGGCCAATTCTTACATCCATGCTTTCATTTACTATGTATGAGTAAAACAAACAAAGCCACACTCACCAAGCTCCTAATTTAAGATGGTTTTCTAAAGTTCCTTCATTTAACCATTTAAAATTTCTAATGATTTCTAAAGATACCATCATTTCTATGTCACTAGGCCTTCTAAAAGAAATGGTATGTTGGATGAATGAGTTAGAGAATATATCATTTTAAGCTGTATAAAAAAAATAACCTGGAATAATCTGAAAATTAAATTAGAAAATTCATATGGCTGAGGGTCAAGAAATGAGAAACCCATGCATCTCAGGCGATAAACACTTTATGAACGTTTAGATATTTTCCTGTGCCTCAGTTTACTCATCTGATAAATGTCTCTTTTTTTTGGCACAACAGGGCAAGTATTTGGGGAACTGAAAGTATGATGCTGAGAGATGGTTGGGAACTGAGGGAGGATGCTGAGGGGGTAGGAAGTGTAGTAATATCAGGAAGTATGACAGTGCTCCTTGGAAAATGCAATTTACAAGTATTGTAAGCCATCTACATTAGAGAATTAGTTTTGATACCTTGATTATCTAGCCAAACAGAACTGTTGCTGTGGAAAACCACAACATAATATCCTGTCCTCTGGCTACCTGAAAAATAGGGATTAAAATCATTGCAGACAGAAGGACTTCAAGAGCATGAGGGTAGCTCTAAAGTGTAGAGAGATTCAGTCCAGCTTAGGCATTCAGAGCAAGCAAATCTTCATCTCAGAAAAAAATTCCCCAAGAAAAGAAAACCAGCCATTTGCAAACTAAGAGATAAAAACTACATAGGAAGTATTCTCAGCAGAAACATATATGGACACACTTTCTTACACAGTAACGATAAAAAAAAAATCAGTGTCAAGGCTCTATGGGATGAATTAAATAAAGTAGTGAGAAAATTTCTTTTGCTTTGCTTCCTACACTGGATGAAATAGCTGCAATTATTCCTCACCCTCTATCTTTGCCTTCTGCTATGTGTCTTGATGGTAATTCCCATCAAGTGGTTGAATCTGTGATAGCTTTGTGACCCGCTTTAACATAAAACGTGGTGGAAACCATGCCATGTCAGTTCTAAACATAGGCCCCAAGAGTTCTTGTATGTTTCTACATTTTCTCTTGAAACCATACCCTTACATGTGCATAAGCCTGAAAGGGCCTGCTGAAGGAAAGGAGCCTCACGGCTCAATTGCCCCTATTTTCCTAGCTGAAGTCAATCTTCAGAGCAAAGCAGCCTAGCTGACTCAGCAGCTTATTACAGATGCTTGAATGAGCCCAGATGAAACAGAAGAACCTTGCAACTAAGCCCTAACCAGATGATCACAGAATCAGAGCCTAATTATGTAGCTGCAGTCTCAAGTCATTACATTTTGGGATGACTTTTGCACAAAAATAGTGATCTGATGCACGTCTTTTGTGTTTTAAATTTTGGTATTATGATTGACAACATAATTCTATCATTTTCCTGAAAGCCACCCAATTTCATATTACCAGTGAATACTCATGTACTAAATAAAAGGTACAGTGAACATCACATTTGAGAAGTAATACTGCATGGTAGATAAAATCACAGACACTCAAATGGGAAATCCAGGATTTGAATCTGAGGTCTCCCACTGATTTTGTGAAAATTATTTCAATTTTTTCTTAATTCCCTCATTTGGTAAAAGTTAAAAGAATAAAAATACAAAGTATTACATTTCATTATGGTGAATATTAAATAAATACACAAAAAGACCTTAAAACAGTGCCTCACATACAGCAAGTACTAAACACAAGTGAACTTTGTTAACCTTGGCAAAGCTCTTCCCATGATACCAAACACATAGACTCTTATACATAGTCTTTTTGAGCCTTATAATCGTCCTGTATTGTGAGTGGGCAACTATAAATTTATCTCCCTTTGATGGATGAGGAGACGTGTGCTCAGACCATTTAAGTGACAAACTCTGATTGCTGTTTCAAGCCAAAGCTTTCTCACTGTAGTACACTAAAGACCTGAGCAACCAAAACCCATAAACAAAGAACTGGTTAAGTAAATTTTGCCATATCTACAGCATAGACTACTGGGCTGCCATAACGTACAAGTTGACTTGCAGGAGATTCCATGGTTTTACTGGGTGAATAAAAGCAAAATGCAGGGAAGTCTGTATAATATCATATCATTTTTATAGCACAAAGACCAATAAAGCTGCACTAATCTATGAATGTTAATATGTGTGGGTGTACACATATACACCCATATACACATATATATTTATATGATAAGTATGCCTTATAATATGAGCTTCAATATTAGGTAGGACACACACAGGTTGTGGCAATAGAGAGGTAAAGGAGGTAGAAACAGGGAAAACACTTTTTAAAAACCTGCAGCAAAATACTCCACAAGCATGCATAAGGTTCTATTTATAAGAGTGGCTATATATTATATGAATATAAAAAATTTAAAAAGTAAAAACTCTGCTTAAAATTAAAATAATTTTTTTATTCTTCAATGTGTCTGATTAGATAGTATATAAAATACAAAAACATTACTTGTCATACAGGCACCCCCACCCAAAATAGAACTTCTCCTAAGCCACACAATTTTACTACTTTCACAATAGAACAAATTTCTTTTGCAATAAACACAGACAAGTTAATCTGAGATAGCTTTGTGACTCGCTTTGTATTTGCCTGGATACTTCCATTGCATCATCTCCTCCTGAATTTGGCCCAGGATCAACCTTTTGTACTACCCTTAGCCTCTCCTTTTTCTGTGGAATTGGAAAACATAAAATAATGTGTTTTGAAATATTTTGAGGCATAAAACACGTTTCATACTTTTACTGGAGCATAGCACATACGTGGAGAAGTATCTAACCTTAGTGCACAGTGGGATGAATGTTTGCATATGTACACATCCATGGCACCACTTAGACAACTCCAAAATTATCAGGCACCTGTTTCTCGGGAAAACCCTCCCCAGGAAGAGAGTGGATTACTCTTCTGATGTCTATCAGCTTCAATTAGTTTTGCCTTTCTTGAATTTCATATAAAAGGAATCATATTTCTCTTTCGTATCCTATTTCTTTCATTTAACATGACATTTCTGAAATTTTACCCATATTGTATCATGGATTAATAGCTCATCCTTTTTTATTGCTGAATAGTGTTCTATTTTGTGAATATACTACAATTTTTTTATCCTATTGTTGATAAACAACGCTGTTTGCAGTTTGGGGCTTTTACAAATACAACTGTATGATTATTCTTGTAACTGTCTTCTAGTGGACACATATGCTCATGTCTCTTAGACTCATACAGTAGATATATATAGTGCACTAATAAACACTAATAAAGTTTTCCAAAGTGCTCATAACCAACTTACACTGCCACCAGCAATGCACTAGAGTTCTCATTATCTACACCTTTGCCAAATTTGGTACTTCCAGTCATTCAATTTTTGCCATTCCAGTGGGCATGTAGCCTATTTCTACACTGGTCTAAAGTAAATGTCAGTATGACTTTGTTATATTAATTTTCACCATGACATTCTCTGATACAAAAGAGTATAAATCTGATCTTAATTAGTAAAACCCTATTCTTTTAATTCTTCAAAAACTAAAAACTGCATTTAGTTTTGAGGTCATGCATAAAAATGATGCGGAAATTATACCATACAGATTCACTGCTAACAGCACACCACTTTGGTGGTATTAGAAAACATTTGCTTTCACAAGAACAGAAAATCAAATACCGCATGTTCTCACTCATAGGTGGGTGCTGAACAGTAAGAAAGTATGGACACAGAGAGGGGAGCATCACACACTGGGGTCAGTTGCGGGGGACTAGGGGAGGGACAGTCAGGGCAGAAGGGGAGAGGGATAACATAGGGAGAAATGCCAGGTATAGGTGATGGGGGGGAAGGAGGCAGCAAACCACCTTGCCATGTATGTACCTATGCAACAATCCTGCATGATCTGCGCTGTACCCCAGAACCTAAAGTACAATAAAAAAAAAAAAACATTTGTTTTCAATTCTAAGAGAACAGCTAAAAACAATTACTATAGGCCTTTAGCATTTGACCTTATCACAAGTTTTGGGGCTCAAAATATTCTTGATCTCTGATTCCACAGCCAAGTTACAAAACATTCCTATGTGCACTGCATATTCTTAATGAACAAAATGGAGTGGTTTTTAGGAATTAAAGTGCTTGTAAATCAGATCTGGAGTTAAATAAAGTAAGCACCACAAAGCATATGGCTTGTCTCTTTAAAGGTTCTATTTACATCCATTGGATGACAATCATTAAGAGGTACATAGTTCCCTTAGCCGGAGTTATAGAGGCCTAAAAATATATTTCCTGGCTTCCACCAGGAACTGGCAAGGTCTCAAAAAGGAGTTCGTGGTTTGGCCAAAATACAACCATTCTTTCAGACCTATGTTGCCTGCATTACAGAATGGCTAGGTCTTATTAGTATAAGAAATATTTAGGCTTGTGTTAGAAAATACCTTTTCCTCTTCCATTTGTAGTCTAAGGTAGGCTTTGGGAATTACCAGCCACTTGCCTAGCACAAGCTTTAAAGCAGGCTCCAGTATAAGTCTTATCCACCAAAGTGTTGGGCTTCCTTTTAGGGTTTTCCCTACTGAACAGAACTCATTCTCTATTATTACTGTGCTTCAGCAAGCACCAAAACTTTCTTAGCTCATGATATTGTTCAACTGTTTCACCACCTGATAATATGACCTAACCACCTGGAAGGTGAGTGAAATCCTGTCACCAACCCTCAGATAGCATGCCCTGAAATGATGCAAATTTAGATTTAAGGCTACGGGCCACTGACTTCCTATTTTTCTCCAAAATTCTCCACTTCTCATCTCATTAACTTCCAATTAACATAGCTTCACATCTTATCCAATTCACTTTATACACCCCATTTGTAGCCTTATGGCCATTATTCCCATAGCACAATTGAACCAGAGACAGTATTCCCAAACCAGATGCATTATCTCTCTCCTGACATTCAGGTTCCTCCTCCTTCTCCTTTCTTTATATCCCAAAGCCACACAACCTTGTCCCTATCCTTGGAGCTAAAAGCTGCCTTTATAACCAGTCAATAAATCCTGCTTGTCCTTCTTTCAAGGCAACTCCTTGTTTCCTCAGCAATTGCCATTCCTCTCTTTTCTAAGTCTAGTAATTTATCCCTAGGCTTCCATTGTTACTATTACCTTTCAGCTCACCTCCGGGGATCAGTCTCTCCATCCTTTCAACTTGCCCTGTACCAAACCCCTTTCCCTTGCAAACCTTCCCTCTCAATTAGAGGATCAAGTGCCTGGTTTTGCAGTGGCCTTTAAGATACTCCATAGTAAGTCTGACCACCCTGACCCCTCACTTCTCCTATTCCTTGTGGTTCAAATACTAATCATTGCCTTCTTAGAGGAGCTGCTTGTGTGATGATACAAAAGAACCTGCTCTCAGGCCAAGGAAAACGAGGACCTGAAAGCATTATCCTCATCACAGCTGACTGGACCAGGGATAGACATCTGGCCCGTGGAATCTGGAACTGAGGCCTAGTGATGCTAGTAGCTGGAATCTCTGCTGTAACTGATGTGACCACACACAGAGTATAGCAAATAAGCCATTGTGCAGAGAGAGAAAAACAAAACAACCACCACAACAAAAACATGCAGCAGGAAGATCAAGGGAGAGAGAAGAGACCCTAAGTTCTCTAGAGAGACACAGGGAGTCATCCTAGCTCCTGACTCCTAATATCTGGCTGTTCTTCATGAGACCCCAATGAGTTTCTTGCAAATGCCTTTTATCCTCCAAAATTATACTTCCCAAAGCCAGCTGGACAGGGTTCTTTTCTTGTACATTAACCCAGTGAAAGCATGTGTGTACCATGCCTGTCTTCATCTGTGCCTTTATACAGACTCCTCTTCCTCTTTAAATGTCGACCCCTCCTCCTCAATCATCTAAGTCTCAGCCACTGTTTTGGACTTAGCTCCAACTCCACTTCTTCAAGAAGCTCTCTTTTTGCTCCAGTGTTCTCTGATTTCTACTAAGGTGGGAGGCAGGGTGGTAGAAAGAAGTAGGAAAAGCTAGGGAACCACTGTATGTTCTAGTCGATGTGTTACTATTTTCTTTCTCGGCCTCCATTTCCTGATATGGAAATCAAACAAAACAAGACTTATAACCCATGTTGTAAGTCTTGTGAACATAGATTAGATAATATATATAAAAAATGCCTAGCCCAGTTCCTTGCCTCTACTCAGTGCCCAATTAATATTTCATTGCACCTCTTGTATTTTTTGACTCCTACAGAACTTTGCTTCAGTGTCAAGCTGACATTAAGTGGCTACAAAGACATAATAGTTCTCCAAAAATACACACGATGTCAGCCCAGTTGTCCTCAAACATGGAGAGTTCAAGTGCTATGCTCTTCCATGTGAAGAGAGAAAGAGGACCCAAAATGAGGTTAACCAAATGCTTAGCCAGGATCATCAGACAATTGTGACCCAACCTGATATTAGGATATAAAAGAACTCACAGAGAATGAACCAAAACTCCATTAAAATGATCTTTCCTAGAAAGTAGAGGCTTAATTTTACAAGTAGATTACTTGTATTCTTTTTATCAACTCACTATGCATATTTTTCTTACATTTGGGAATACATTAAGGGAAGAGGTAAAGATGATTCTGTTGATAAATTTCTAAATCAGGAGAAATCAGTTACCCTAGGAAATAACCCAACCATGAAAATTTTGGCAGATTGTGATCATAGTATCATACAACCTGGAAAAATAACTTAAAATAGACAAGTAAAGAATCTCGTGTTCATAATAGTTTCCCATAACCCATAATTTGGCAATTATGCTTTTGTTTTTATTCAACTTGCCAATTTAAATGACCAATCAGAACTGGTTTTGCCTTTGTTGGTAAAGGATAGGAAAAGTATGAAGCAAAATTTCATGGAGCTAGTTTAATACATGTTATTTTCTCCTTTCATAAATTTGGAAAAATTTTAACATAGGCACTAGAAATCTATAAGGGATATAGGATATTTGATTTCTAGTTCTTAAATTGTTATGCTATTTGGCAAGCTATAAAATCTCTGTGCCTTTAAGCAAGGACTTCATGACTAAAACACCAAAAGCATTGCCAACAAAAGCCAAAATAGACAAATGGGATCTAATTAAACTCCAGAACTTCTGTATAGCAAAAGAAACAATCATCAGAGTGAACCAGCAACCAACAGAATGGGAAAAAAATTTTGCAAGCTACCCATCTGACAAAGGGCTAATATCCAGAATCTACAAAGAACTAAAACAGATTTACAAGAAAAAAACAAACAAACCCATTCAAAAGTGGGTGAAGGACATGAACAGACACTTTTCAGAAGACAACATATATGAGGCCAACAAACATATGAAAAAATGCTCATCGTCACTGGTCATTAGAGAAATGCAAATCAAAACCACATTGAGATACCATCTCACGCCAGTTAGAATGGCGATCATTAAAAAATCTGGAGACAACAGATGCTGGAGAGGATGTGGAGAAATAGGAACACTTTTACACTGTTTTTGGGAGTGTAAATTAG